>JAHWFP010037012.1:6278-24879 GCA_023313725.1 Lithobius niger
GCCTAAGCTCCGGGGTCATTTGTACGCTACTGCTCGCCAAGTAACACGTACTTGGAGATACGGTAAATGGAGCTAAACCTTTCGGAAATATCGCAGTTTGGATGGTACCAAGAATTTATAGGGTTGGACAGGAGAATTTGTGACTGAGACCCCTTCTGAAACGTTTTAGATTAATTCCTATTAGTTCCGTCTAAGTTTATAGAGGGCGCCATGAGTTTTATTTGGGAATTCCAACACAGTTTTTAGCCTAAAATTAAACTATAAACTAAACGAAACTAGCTTGTATTTAATTGTTATTTAGTGTAGCTTAGTTGTAATTTAGTTTACTTTTTACTTTTACTAGAGTTACAGATTCTCCTTCCGCGGTGGTGGTTTGGACTCCCAGTAAGCTCCAGACTGAATTTCAAGGAGTTCACCAATCCATTTTCCTAACGAGAATAATGAGAAATTGGACACACTTGTAGCATCTAAGAGCCCAAAAGGAAAAGTAAGGGTCTACACTATCCTCCAGAACCGCCCTAGAAAAAAACCTCTCCAGAAAAAAAAACGCGCCCTCCCACGCCATCCCCTTTACACCCCCCAGGCTTCAAACCATAAAAGGTACGCAGTTCGTATTGTACTGCACCCATTCATCCACTTTCATAGCTGGAAGCCTTCCCGTTATCTCGGTATCGATGAATAATCACCCTATGGGATTTAACATGGGGATGAGCGGACTAGCTAGCTAGTAACTAATAACACATTTTCAACGTTATTGAGGGTCAGATTTTGCATGGAAAGCAGCTTAGCTGGCATTCCTACCGAGTTAATTTTTGTCAAGTGGGTCATTGCTCTCGATTTCAACACAATTTAAGCTTTTGTACCGCATCATTATTTTTCCCCCAAGTACCTGAAATGTGCCCAATTATGCTTTAAGATATCTAGACACACGCTAGTGTGTCGCGCCAAGTTAGGCAACAAACATCACAACAAACATGACATCAATTGAATTGTCGAGGTTGTAAACCATTGTAGCGTGACGTCATAGCGTCAGTGTCTTACATCTTGAAGCATAGTTGGGCACATTTCAGGTACTTGGGGAAAAATAATATAATTTGTGTTGAATTGTGTGCTTAAATTGTGTTGAAATCGAGAGCAATGATCCACCTGACAAAAATTAACTCGTGTAGGAATGCCAGCTAAGCTGCTTGTAGACGTCGCGCTACAATGGTTTACAACCTCGACAATGAATCGATGTGATGTTTGCTGTGATGTTTGTTGGCTAACTTGACGCGACACTAGCGTGTGTCTAGATAAGATTTAATCCAAATTTGGAGGTAGGAAAGAGTTGAGATCAAGAAATTAAACAACAAATCTTTGTGCAGAAAGGTAGATTTCCAAGTTAAATCTATAAAAATGGTGGGTTTGGTAACAACGAGGGTTAAAATGGAAGAAGTCATCTCATGTCCTGTGGAGACAGAGTGAGAGACAATGTTATGCACAGTGTTAGGTGTAACCTCAGCATTAGGTCCGATGCCACATCCGTTTTTTTAACGTGCGTTGACGTAGCAATTGTGGTGTATGTTGCCACAATGTCTACGTCATAAACACTATGCTAGTGACGTCATCTGTGGATGGCAACAGATGCGTCAGCCACCCCTTAATTGTATAGTATGAAAGTAGATTTCCAAGTTAAATCTATAAAAATGGTGGGTTTGGTTACAACGAGGGTTAAAATGGAAGAAGTCATCTCATGTCCTGTGGAGAGAGAGTGAGAGACAATGTTACGCACAGTGTTAGGTGTAACCTCAGCATTAGGTCCGATGCCACATCCGTTTTTTTAACGTGCGTTGACGTAGCAATTGTGATGTATGTTGCCACAATGTCTACGTCATAAACACTATGCTAGTGACGTCATCTGTGGATGGCCACAGATGAGTCAGCCACCCCTTAATTGTATAGTATGAAGTAAGATACATTACAATGGCGACGAGGGTGGGATCACAGTAGTGTATCTTACTTCAAACTACACAATTAAGAGGTGGCCGACGTACTGTGGCCTCCACAGATGACGTCAATAGCACAGTGTTAGATGACGTGGGCATTGTGGCAATGAATGCACACACACTGTGAAAAAACGCTTGTACGCATTCGGCTGCCAACCCATTTTGCCTACCTCATGTACAACCAAATACATTTTGAAACCAATGAGACGATATTGGGTAAATCCATACAAGAGATGGATTTAAGACTATAATTTAAGACTAATTTAAGACTTACGAGAGAAAAATATTATACGTCCTTTGCAGATTTACGAGAAATTCTGATAAGTTCTTTAATTACCTCCCCTTGAGTGTTTTAATCATTTCTGCAGAAACATTTCATATTTCAGTTAGTATTCCCCCAACAAACAATTCCATGTCAATTTGGTCGAGATTGGATGCCATTTATGATAACGCATTGGCGATAAATAAACGGATTTGTGCAGCGCTCAAGTCAAACAAGGTACTGAGAGACCGTTGTGGCGTATGGGAAATTGCCTGGAAAAACGAACGTACGATGGATGTCCGGTAACGCAACGTCGACGGAGGTATTTGTGCACTACCTTACTAATGTCACGTATATAGCACACCGCAACTACAACAACAGCAGCGTCAACGCACGTTAAAAAACGGATGTGCGCATCGGGCCTTAATATCATCTGTACGGTTGTTCAAAGGCACAGTTCGCCGTCCGTGTGTCCCAAATAAAGTTTGGGGAACACTGTGCGTGACATAGGGATCGGTTTCGTGACTCAGTTTCGTTTCAGGTTGGGGGCGAGGTACGCTTCGGGCAGAAATAAGACCACCCAGAGTCTGGAAACCTCTCCCGCTCAATTTTGTGTACGCTTTGCCATGCGCCGGGTGCCCCAAACATTATTTGGGACACACGGAGCGCGGAAGAGTGTGTTTGAACGACCAGATTATATTATTAAAACGCTTACGGAAAGTAGTTCTATGGCAGGATTCCAGGAAATCCCACAAGGGACTCTACGTCGCTCGTGCGCCGCATAGTTACAGAGTAAGGGCACGTTTACGCAAGGATAATTTTCTCGCTTACTAGCTTTTACTTGGTCAATACTAAATCTGCTAGCTACTTCTCGCCTTTGTCGGAGAATGCGGCTTTCAAGTTGTCTATACGTAGTAACCATGGCAACAACGCGGACGCAAATTTTCTCCTCGTGCCTCGCGACACGACGTACGATGCTTTCAACATGACAGCGTCGATTTATGACAACAAGAAAACAAT
Source organism: Lithobius niger (assembly GCA_023313725.1). Classification (NCBI taxonomy): domain Eukaryota; kingdom Metazoa; phylum Arthropoda; class Chilopoda; order Lithobiomorpha; family Lithobiidae; genus Lithobius; species Lithobius niger. Next base: position 9,546 of record JAHWFP010037012.1, read on the forward strand.
TTTTACTGCAGTACACGATGACGGACAGATTTCTGAATGCCGGTATTCGAAGGTTTGTCTTCGAATCGATAACTCCGAAATGAACGCCATGTTGGATTTTGAATTCTCGCTGCGAGTAGCTATTTATTCTACCGTCGTTTGATCACTGCTAGAAGTTGTTTTTTCAGCGAGAATAGCAAATTTTGGAAATAGCGTGAAATGGCAACAATGTTGTCGCAATGTTTAAAATGACGGTTGAACTTTGTTCTTTTGTCCGTGTTGTTATTTATAATACATTTGATTTGTTGTCTATTACCGCAATCATTTAATAGAAACGTGAAATTAATCATAAATAAATAACGGTTGCCTGGCAAATAGCTTTCGGCGAGCGAGAAGGTCTCATTGCGTAAACGATCCCTAATATACATATAACCAGGAGCCTATAGAAATCATATCGTATCGTACAACAATCCAGACCTGTATTGAGCGTTTTTAGTCTTCTGTACAGCCGTACCGGCTGAGAAGACTATTGCAACGACTTTGTCCGTCCATCGCTTTTTTCAACTTCGCACCGGTACCAGAAATTGACGACCACTGTCTGCAACGTTCGATTCAGTGTCAAAAGTTAGTTAAATAACATGGCAAATTAAAACATCGTTGCCTCCTTATAACTAATAGACTTCTTCGACGTAACTAAATTAAATAATAACATTTCATCGTCGAATTGAAATCCTAAAGATTTGTGTTAATGCAGCCGTAAAAACAAAAACATTTTAGCTTCGTTTAAAAGAGTCTTGTCGCATTGTTGCATGAATGAATAGGCTTACGATAGAACCAAATTCTCCATTAGGCCTATCTGCTACTTACGAAACCAAAACTGCCGTTAAAAAAATTAGGCCTAAAAAATGAAAATTAGATCTAAAATCACGTTACCATGGCAACGTCAATAGTTGCTACGAGTCGCTGCTGCAGCGTTTCTCCTGTCCCTTCCCTATACTACCACTGATCTATATTAGGCTACGTTGTGCATTACGTTGTAACACTGTAACTGTGTGCGGGGAGGCATACCGTGTTGCAAAAATGAATGGGCTTACTGTATACAATCCAAATCTCCGTGAGTTGCTACTTACGAAATTAAAGTTGTAAATTAGGCCTAAACGCTGACAATTATGCCTAAAACGTAAAATAAGCTTAAAAGCTAACACATTTGTAACGGGCAATTCTGATGGTTACTGTTTTTAGATTATATAATAGAGATAGCTGTTAGAGATGTGCATGATAGAGATGTGCGCCTCAACATTGGAAGTGAACGATCTGTACAGAAGACCAATGCGACTAGATAGTCGCTGTAGCCCCTTGTTTAATTTTACGCTTCAATACGCGCTATTACATCGCTGGAATCCGTGCTGAACGTCTTTATAGATAACTTGTCTCACGTTCGGAGTCATTCTTTGTACAGAGCAACCTGGGAAGCGTTTTAGCATCGAGGTAAAAGCCCGACCATTACCGGAAGTTGACTGGAAGTTGACCGGAAGTTGACATTGATTGGTGCCACCACGATTGGAGAACCAGTCAACATCTTGGAGCAATGGAACACCAGCCGTTGTAACTCCTTTCCTCACAGATTAAACTCATTTTTTTTTCAATTAAAAAAAAAAAAAATCATTTCGATAAAAAAATAAAATAATGATGACACGAACATGTGCAAGCTATTGGTGGAAGTTGTTCATCACCGTTTATTTTCCGAAATTCCGAACGCCTCCAACCCAATATAAACTGAAAATATTAGGATGGCAACGGTATATGTGTCCAAATCATGGGTTCAGTAGCGTGCACATGGTGGGGGGAAGGGGAGCACTGTCCCTGCCTTTTTTGGCAAACAAACAATTTAAATGCTCTTTTTTGAAAAAAAAAATGTGTCTTATTTTGCTCTTGTGCACCGGTAAAAGCTGACACTGCAGGCAGGAGAAAGGGGCTAGAAGCATAAAAAGGGCAAAAAGACGGCCAGGAAGGCCAAGAAAGGGGCAGAAAAGGGTAAAACTTATTTAAATCATCAAGTAGATTTTTTTTTTAAAGTTGGTCCTGCCCTCTCGGAAGTTTGTGCACGCTACTGCGTGTCTTCATTCATCGTCATTCCCTTAGCATCACTACATGTGTACTCAGTCCAATCAAAGCCTCCTAAAGTAAATGAAACATATATTACGTATACATTTGTGTGAAGTTGAGTGCAAACATGTTTCCGACCCCCTCCCTCTAACCGCCCTATGGACGCAGAATTATGCCCATTTTTCACTATTTGGCGCACCACTTCATACTCCTTAAAAAATGCCTTGCAGGAATTGCAAATACTAAAACCTTCTGAAGTCGCTCTGGACAACCTAGTGGTACAAATAACCCATTACAATTCCCATTTGATTCTTTGTAAAGAAAACTAGGCCGCCTTAACGCTAGACCATATACTACACACATTTTGTTTTAGTCGTGGCAATAATAGGTGATTGATTTTTAAGCAAATTGGTTAGTGTCTGAAATTAGTTTTTGGTGTGGCGGAGGGTACGGGATCGGGGGTGGGGGGGGGGGGGGGGGGGGGGGAAGACGGCTGAATTCTGGGTTTTTCCATGCCGTCCCCCTCCCCCCACCCCTTGTAGCGCCGCCACTGATTGAGCCGGTACAAAGTCTTATTTGGACTGATTCGTCGAAAGATGGAAATTGCATCTTAACCTAAAATTGCTCAAATAAAAACGTTCTGAATTTATTTACTAATAATAAAAATGCAAACAAAAACGTCAAGTGTGCCGTAAAAAAAAAAAAGGTAATATGATTGAAGTTTGACTTTACTTGTTAAAATGTACACGAATAAAATTTATGATTTATAATTGAAATAACCAAACGTGCAATTCAGAAAATTGCATCTGTTTAAGTGTTGTTGTGCTTTACGAATTATATATTTAAAGCGTAGGCTAAAGCACAACACCACTTAAACAGATGCAGTTTTCTGAACATTTGTACGTTTGATTCCTTAAAATAAAAATCATCGGTCTTTATCCGTGTACATTTTAACTAGTAAAGTCAAACTTCAATCATATAACCCTTTTTTTTTACTACACACTTAACGTTTTTATTTGTAATCCGTGTCCCCCCACCCCCTCCCAAAAAAAATCAATATGCTTGTGAAATCAGTAAGGAAGCACGTGTTAGCATGTCAGTATGCCCAAGGCGTTGACAATACGACTCTAGACCACCCAAACTCCCGACGTATTTAGCAATAAGAGGTCCCTATTTTGCTGATGCTAATATTAAAATTCAGAATCCTATTTGATTTTCTTATTTCACCGGTTTTTTGAGTTCCCTTATTAAACAGATTCTTTAATACTTCGTTTTGTGGCTTTTGTAATCTGAGAAGTTGTGATTTTGCCGCGTTTACATAAATTTCTAGTCCGTATCTTAGTACCGACTCAATCCACGCTTGATATTATCATCCTCTTATTCTTGTTGTTTACGGAATTTCTTATAATATTAATTTTATTTATAATAATTTTGGGTATCCTTTTGTCAGTAACTTGGGTGTTGACTTGAACCTTGACTAGAACCATACGAGTTTTATTTTCGTGTTAATCTTGCTGGTGATTTGAAAGATCATTCTTGATTTTATTGATGTGAACATTATTTTCAGAATATGTTTTGTTTACTTAAAGCTTAGACTTGGTTATCTTTTTTGGCTCGATAACGAGACACAGTACATCTCGAAACGCCGCATTTATTTATTTCCTTGTGCACCTCTCTGGATTTTTACCGTCCACATGCCAGTGTATCATATGGCACCGGGGTAGAATATATAGGTATATAATATAATATTATATGCAGGTATATATATATGCTCCTTCAGCGGCTATGGGAACTATTCTGGCCAATTCTGGACAATCTTTCGGCCCCCTACGATGATCGGAGGTTTCCCGGATCGAATCCCCGGGTTGGCACCTCCCTTTACCAGATATTTCTTCTTCTCTAAAAGTCTGGTAATGTTCAAAATTGAGCCGGTTCAGCCATACAAGCATTAAGTTGCTTCGGCTGACTTAAGGCTCAAAGAAATGTAATAATTAAAAAAAAAGGAAGTACCACTCTTTCACAACGGCAAACATTCGGATGAAGCTAGCATCTGCTTTTAACGATTTACCGCCCGAAGGCGCTGTCGTCAAATGACAGGGAGCGCAAAGCATCATGGAGAACAAAATTATTTAGCACCACTAAAACAAATTATTCACGATAAGAATACAAAATGAATCGCTAAAATATATTAAGTCAGATTAGGCATTAAAATAATTTTAAGAAAGAGCAGAACTGGCTGATCAAGTTTGATTTTTTTTAAATCCAACATTCAATTTTAAAACGGGTTGTCGTTACGAGTGGAGCTAAGTATAACGTATGGTCTTGTGTTCCGAGAAGCGTGAAGAGCGGCCGTTCAGGCTGACGCTTCTTCCGTGGTTCATGTTTATTGTAATGAACTATATACTGTTTGAATCGAACAAAGAATAAGTTGTTCAACTTCGGATATTGCCCACGCACGAGTATTTCGTCAATTTCCGAAGGTATTGTCGCTATTGCCATGGTTACCATGGTAATGATGCCGCCATTTTTTTTATTTTAAAAGGACATTCCTCCAAGCGCCATTTTTCTCGATCCTCCACATCAATACGGCCCCAAAGGTCTATTTCCTTACCATTACTCAATCCCTTGGTAAAAATCCGTTTTAAAATGTGGCGTCTAGGAGATTTTCTGTTGAATAATTGTTAACTTTATTTACTGCGTCCCGCAGTATATGATGCAATGCGCACTTACAATAATCATAACGTTTCATCTCAGTGTGTGCATGTACTAATTTTCTAATGATTACCATGAGATCAAAAATCTAAAAGCGTAATGTGGTAAAAAATAAAATTAATTATTCTAATAGATCGCCGAAGCAAAATTGTAAGACACTAGCCTAGAAAATTATAAATTGTGATGTTAAAAAACGAGAATCATTCCGGTTTGTGATAACACGATTAGTGCATTCATGCTGGTTTGTCTATTAGGCACAATGCCAAATGAGACAGTAGCTACGTTACTCGCTGCGAAGAACGCAGCTACTATCCCAGGTGATTTTAGTATTTGTATATGGGTGGAAGGCGATCAGCGCGAACTGTTATAAGGCAGGCCGGGTGTCCCTTTAAGTTTCGCCTCTTACGAGAACCAGACACGCGCTGTCTTTTCATAAGCAGGTATAATTTTATTTCATATTTTCATAAAAGCGTCACTACCTACTAATTTACCTTGCATTGCACATTGAAAATATGCTGGCTAGTAGTTGTTCGGTTAAATTCAGTTCGTAGAATGGGACATATACTAACCAACTTACTATGGATGATTGCGTCCACCGATTAAACCATTCACCAGTTTTTTTTTTCCTACTGTCGTTCATAAGCAATAGGCTACTCGCAAATCCTGAAGTCCTGAAATCGGAAACCGTCTAAATATTTCTTTTCGATAAGTTACATCTGAATGTGGCAATACCCGGCAATGCTATTCTTAAAACTAAGTTTGCTTTGAAATCATAAGCCATCTTTGGACGATTTCAAGATATGAGGTCAATGGCTTAACATTTTGATGAAATATATTTTTAGAGTCGTTACTCAATACTATAACATTCTACATTATTTGCAGCAAGAACTTTTTTTGCAGTCTGTGGTGCATAGACAAGATCAAAAAGTGGTCACACCACGAGCCTGTAAGATCATCCCGAGTTTAGCGAAAAAAAAAGAAGTGAAAATTAATAAGTTTTGTAAATGAGTTGAATTTTGTCCATCAATCGTCTTCAAACATTAACTGAAAACTTGCAGTTCGTGCTGTAGAGCAGATAGCTATTTGGAGAGATAGCTACAAGGGGCACTGGATTAAAATGGAGGGGAAAGCAACGGCACTTCTAGTCAAGCCAACGCTGTGAGAGCGGCTTTCGTAGGCGGCTAATAGGATTAACCTTGGCGGTCTTTCCCTGGTTGAATGATATCACTACCTTCAAACGCCGGCCCTTTCGGGAAACTTGGAGGATTATCTTACACCAGTTTTGGTTTTGGTTGGATGCAACAAACTAAGTCCAGAGGGTGTCTGAACTCCAGACCACAATGTGGCGCCATCGTGTTTCTTCGTTTAATGCTAATATTACAGCTAATTTCCGTTTCTACATCTTTCACATTTACCTATGTCGACAATGACGCTCAGGTAAAAATTATTAGAAACGTGACAACCGTGACCAGACAAGTCAAGGTCAATCGAACTTATAATGAAGAGCTAATAAAAAAAAAGAAAAAACATACCATAATTAAAAACTTTCAAACTGGACCAATAGCGTCTTAGAATAGCGACTTAGAATGGAGTTGGAGTAAAAGACGGGCGACTGGGCGAACTTCCAGACGTCACACTTCTGATTAAATTAGACGAAAAATGGAAATAAAATAAACATCGAGACTGAAATCACTTGACCTCCAGTGTTTATTCACGTTGTCATGGTAAATTCAGAAAGGCTTAAAGAGTGATGGCCACCAAATGACCGGTTGCATCATCTACAGCCATTTACCGATATCTAGTTCTGTCTATAGCCCTTACTTTCAACAGGCGAAGGAACATGCATCAACAAATAAACAAATAAATTTCTTTTTAGGCAATAAGCAAAAATGTTCCAAGGTTAAACCACTGTTTATGATCATGGTTTGCCATTGTTAAACCAATGGTAAATTGGGACCAACCATTGTTATCCAAAGATTGAAACATGGTGAAAGTGTCCTGTTACCATGGTAACTAGTGACCATGGTTTTGAACGAGGTTTAACCAAGTGTAAATTGGGACCAGCCATGGTTTAACCATGTTTACCCATAAACTACCCGTGTTTAACCATGGTTGACCATGATCAATTTTTGCTGGGGCCGGCCTGCCTTATAACATTCCGTGTGCCAAATTACAGCTACGCGCAGATCATCATCCGAGCAATTACAGTGCCAAGGTCGGCTGGGGTGGTAGCTACGTTCCCTGCATAGCTGCTGTCTCGGTTGGCTTTGTGAATAGTACACGAGACAGAATCAAGTCAACGATTGTGTCGTCACAAACCGGAATGATTCTCGTATTTTAAAATCACAATTTATAATTTTCTAGGCTAGTGTCTTATAATTTTGCTTCGGCGATCTATTGGAATAATTAATTTTAATTTTTACCGCATTAGATTTTAGATCTCATGGTAATTATTCGAAAATTAGTATAGATGTACACACAGAGATGAAACGTCATGATTATTGTACGTGCGCAATGCATGATTTAGTGACGGGTCGTTGGTAAATAAAGTTCCATTATATTCAACAGAAAATATCCTAGACGCCACATTTAAAAAATGATTTTTAGCAAGGGAAAGACTAACGGTAAGGAAATAGACCTTTTGGGCCGTACTTGATGTGGAGGATCGAGAAAAATGGCGCTGGGAAGTATATTCCTTTAATTATTGAGTGTAAAATTGGTGCGTCCACGTACACCAGTCAGCAAGCGGTAAAGTTAAGCCCAACGACACCACGAGCGCTTTTCCCAGCTATGGATCGTTTTGAAACGCAGATTTTGAACCGCTGGATGGGCACCATCTAGTAATAGTGATATCGTTAACCTTGACTGCTTGCACTCAGTAATTAAGGAGGCACGTGGCTTATTTGTTGTGTAAAAAGAAATTCCTTTGCGCATTCCTTCGCTTGTTGAAATCAAGCTACATAGAACTAAATAAATAATGGTAGACTGCGCTAAATGCTGCAGCTTATTTTCGGTGAACAGGCACCTTTAAAGCTTGCCAACGACTTATTACAGCATTCCTGTGGTTGGTTGAGCCACGAATGTCGCCCTTAAAACCTATACGGTTTTCCTTCAGCATTGTATAGTCCTAATTTAAATCAGTCCTAAATCAGTCCACAGTAGGAAAGCAAACGTATGGAATTAAGGAAAGTGAACTTCATAGCCTAAGGAAAGACATGGAGCTGAAAGCCCACGTAGTGTTATAGTATATAACAGAGGCGTAGCTTGAAAATTGGGGCCCGGAGGCGGCAGTACAGTGGAGGCCCCGCCTCCCCCCCCCCCTCTTTATTAAAGAAAAATTTATTGCCACACAAGGTGAGAGCCCAGTGGAGGGCCCTTTCATTAAAAAAAGATATGAAGTTTTGCCCAGTAGAGGCCGCCCCCTCCCCCCTCCCTGCATAAAAAATGTTGTTTTTGCAATACAACCTAGGGCCCAGAGGAGGCCGCCTTCCTTCATAAAACAATAATTGCAGTTTTTACCACACAAGGCAAGAGCACAGTAGAGGCCACCCACTTTTCCCATTCATAAAAGAAATGCAGTTTTTGCCACATAAGGGGCACATGGAGCTTTCCCCCCTCCCCCTTCATAAAAAATAATACAATTAAGTTTTTTGGAATACAAAACACAAATTTTTTCACAAAACTGTAGCAATAACTTACTTACTAACTTACTTCTTTAAAATTTTTAATCGGGGCCAGTGGGGGTGGTGGGGGTTTCGTTGGGCCCGGAGGCGGCTGCCTCCTCTGCCTCATTGTAGTTACGCTACTGGTATATAAGTCCATGGGAAAGAGTAGCAAGAGCAACATGGGCTTGCGCATGCGTGGGAAGCTTTCATGTAATTTTATACACAATCTTTATATTCGTTCGGCGAATTCTAATATAATGAAAGAGGCTGCCAATATTCTACTGATCCCACCCAGAGTCCAGTGCAAGGGAAAATGTCAGTAGTCAAGGAATACACAAGAACAAAGAGATCAGACACAAGATAGATCTAACAGATCAAGCTGATTAAAGGCGCCTTTTCACCTTCTCAACTCCTAGATGCAGCATCGTAGAATCTTCCAGCAACATGAATAAAATAGCGGTAAATTAAAAATGGAACAACGCTATTCGCAACAGCACCGCGATATTCATAACTAAAACGAGATAACGCGATCCCCATCGGCCTATTGGATGAGAATCTGGAATGCGGATGCTGTGTTTAGAATATGGGCAACGCTACCGAAATGGTGAATAGGCGCCCCCTCGATAATGAGGGCGAAAATGAGAGGGTGCCATGTCCCTACAAACCAAGGCCCACCGTGTAACGGCGGCAGGAAGTAAGCTCTGCCCTGGCCAACAGGTAAAATAGAGCAATGGCAAGTAAGTCGCTTTCTTATTATCGTCAATGACGCACCGATTTACGAGACAACAGCATTCTACATTTGAGGAGGTGTCGTTAGAGCGCTTCCGGTAATTATCGTATTAAAATTTTCACAGTATAGAGCAGTGACACGACGTAGTACTATTGTATATAACTCTATGCTGGAGCCTTGATGGGTTAGCTGCAAGGGACACTGCAGAGAGAAACAGAAGGGCGTCATACTGAAGCCGATACTGTAAATACTGTATTTCTTAGACCTAAAACGCACGATTTTTGTTGTTGGAGAAAACAACGTTATTTTAAGCCTAAGAAATCAGCTCTTCCGTTGTTTTCCCTCCATTTTTATGTAGTGCACCTTGTAGTTATGCCCTCCAAAACCCATACTGGTGCCATAGATTAGAAAGTTAACTAGATATGACGTCTCACTTCTTCCCAAACTACGCGTACCTCTACCGGTAGTTGCGGCTACTAATACCTCTGACAATGCTTTGCCTTCGAAGCAGAACGACGGCAAAGCATTATTAGAGGTATTAGTAGCAGCAACTACCGCTAGAGGTCCGCGTAGTATGGGAAGAAGTGAGACGGTATATCTAGTTAACTTTCTAATCTATGCTGGTGCCAAGCTGGTGCCAATATGGCGGCAAATGTCACTGCTCTATAATATGGTAAGAGTAAAAATAAGTTGTTTACACACCATTCAATAACGATGTCGGATTATCTAGTTTGTACATGACGTAATTTCGTCAACTTTGTTGGTAACAGAGTAGTGAACGTGCAGATCGAGGATTTTCCGGTTGAGTGAAAAAACGGAAACGTCAGACAAATGACAAAAAATATGTAGAGGAAACGACAAAACAATATCACGTCATTAAAAAAACTGACAGAGAACAGGAAGACGTAATTTCAACTATCGAGCCATTAATAATAATAATAATTAGTTTATTTTCATGAAGCATGCTCCATGAAGGAAATCGTCACAAGAAATACAAGATTCCTATTTTGTATTAACGAACCAGGCAGAAAGCACAAAATAACAAAATTATTTACAATACGGTAAACACAAGAAATACAAAACGAACACTAGACTACAACAAAAATTTGTTAAAAACCCTAGGATATCCCCCCCCCCCACCTCCCACTCAAGTTCCAAAAATAGTGTGACTCCCTCCCAAAAAAAGGCTTTTCGTATGCCTCTTATGACTGTCTATAAATGATTTCCTGTTGCCAAATTTTGTAAGTACCACTCCGCACCGTCATGTTACCACCGGTTGAAAGGAAAATGTGCCTCGTTGTTAACGAAAAGAGAAGATTGAGTTTAAAATGTTGTCTTAAACACTGATATTCCTTATACCCATCTTGCGACGAGTTTTATACAATAAGTATGATGAACGCACTGTTTGCATCTAATATAGTCAGCACCTGAAAGACAAGAAGCCAACGAACCAGGAGGCGAGGTTGTTCTAGGAAATTTATTCAAAAAACTACCCTAGGCTGTAGCAAGAATTTATAGGGTTGGAAGGAGAATTTGTGACTGAGACCCATACTGAAACGTCTTAGATACAGTCGTATTAGTTCAGTCTTAGTTTATAGAGGGCACCATGTGTTTTATGTGGTAATTTCTACTCAATTTGTAGCCTAAAATTAAACTAAACCAAACGAAACTAGCTTGTATTTAATTATTATTTAGCCTAGCTTAGTAGTAATTTAGTTTACTTTAGATTTGGGCTGAAAAATGAGCAAAAATTACCAGATGGAACACGTGGCGCCCTCTGAAAACTCGGAATGAACTAATAAGGACGAATCTAACGTGTTTCAATAGGGACGTTTTAAAGTTACAAATTCTCCTCCCAAACCCTATAAATTCTTGGCAGTACTGACAGCTTCAAAACCTTGTAAACAACCCAGTCAAGGGTTTGGGGAACCCCAGAAGCTGAGGCGTTTTCAGATGTTTTGACTGCTGAAAGTGCCATTTTTAAGCCCCAGAATTACGTTTTTCCTGAAGTTTGGTCAGTGATGTTTTTGTGCCCCCCTCCTACTCAAAAGTTTTTCAGGGTTATGAAGGGGGGAATATCGAAAATTTAGTGGCTAGATTTTTATTTCCTCCAGCCCCCTTCCCCCGGCCATAAATAATAAACATTCCCTAAGGACGTAATAAAGTGGGGTTGGGGGCTCCTTTAAGCCTCTCTAACCCTGTAAAACAAGTCAGTTTCAGTAGTTTTGTGCCTTTGAAAAGTCCATTTTCTGAAATTTGCAACTGCATTAAATGTTTTATTTGTCTACTTCTGCCAAATTTTACTCGTAACGTAAGCTTGGAGTATTATCTTCCTTCCCTCCCCCACCCTCCTGGTGGGTTTAAACCTCACCGCAAACTTTCCAGAACTAAAACTATATAAGTTTTTGAAAATAACGAAATGGCGATTTTTTGTTAGTAACAACCGAAACCGGATCGATTAAGAAAAACATTTAAGGAAACATAGTGCTACGAGATATCAATATTCATAACCCAATGCAAATGTAAGTTGGAAAAAATATCCAACAGCGAAAACGTACGCAAGAAATAACACAGTAGAGTATGTTTTCGATGGGGGCATATTTCTGCCTTATTTTTGGGCGTCACTTGGGGCGCCCACGGTTGAAAAAAATTCATTTATTTATTTTTTGTTGAAAAAAATAAAAATATCAAGATTTATTTGATTGAATCGGATTTCAAAAAAATTGTATCGAATTATTTTTATTATTATGTGTTAACGAGTAATATTTTCACTTTACTAAAGGGTTGATTTAAAACAGTAGTACAATCTTCAAAACAATACCACTCTATTCAAGTGTTATCAAAACAAAAGATCATGGCCTATCAATTACCGGTACATATCGTCTACAGGAGTTTAATCAGAAGTTTAATCAAATAATAAATACAGGAGTTTAATCAAAATACGCTACTATGACACACTTTTCCATTGCCAATAAACACCTTCAGATTTCCACGTTACAATTAGAAGTATTTAAATAAAAGTCCCGTGAAATAATTTTCTTCTTTCCTACATTTTTTACATTGACCGAGGGTACATGGAGGATTCTTAAGTCGCTTTACCTTACGTCGCTTTACCTTACGTCGATTTGAACTCACATCGACGTGGGCACACGGAGGTTTCTGCCAGTCGATGTAGAGTCGCGTTTATCTAATCACCCACCACGCAAATCCCTCTTTATTCCCGAGTCCCCATTCAGCTAGCTGGCTTTCGACTTCGTTTTAACGAATTGACAGGCGGCCGTCCTAGTTTCGTGACGTTTATGCGCGCTCTTTCCAACCAATCACAAGGAAGCAGTCCTGAGCGACGAAGGAAATGGGTTTTAGGTGGGTACGCCTGTTGTTAAAGCGCTTCAACTCCTTTCGTCGACGTAATGAGGTGGTTTGAAATAAAGCTACTTGAAATGGTTTTAGGTGGTTACACGAACGTTCTTAAAGCGCTCTAAGCACTACATCGACGTAAGCTACGTCGACTTAAGATAAAGCGACTTAAGAAACCTCCGTGTACCCTCGGTCACTGAGCCCTTTTTTCCTAGATTGAGCCCTTACGAATCGAACTAAAGCTACTTAAGCTACTAAAGCTACCTTTAGTTCGATTCGTAAAATAAATGAGAATTACAGACATAGTTCCATGTGCGTAATTATTAAAAGAACTGTAATGCACTAATGAATTACTTGGTCAACGGAATTGAAAACAAAGACATTTAAATACCACTCTGACGAATACACGCAATGGGTTTTGTTGATTTAAATAGTTATTGCAATCAGTCTTTTAAATCCGTGTTGAGCACAGATCCACTAGATTGTAATATGCAGTAGGTAGTTAAGCAAAAGATGACGTAGTCAAACTGATAGAAGAACGAAAACTACCCAACTGAAGCCGTGTGTATAGTTTCGAAATTTAGCCAGATTTGAAATGTTTTCTTGATATTGGTGAGTCTTGGTTCCATGCCTAGCCCTCTGCATTCTTTTTTTTTTATTTCGCCAACTGCTATCGAGGACATACCTAGCCCTCCCCATTCAATTTATATTGCCAACTGCTGTCAAGGTCACTTGTAACCCTCCCCATTCCTATTCTATTGCCAACTGACATCAAGGTCGTTCCTAGCCCACCCTTCCCATACGTTTTCCTGTTGCCAATAGCTATCAAGGTAATTCCGAACCCTCCCCATTCCTATTTTCTATTGCAAACTGACCTCAAGATCATTCTAGCCGCCCCCCCCCCCCCATTCTTTTCCCTGTTGCCAGATACGGTCTACGTCATTCCTGGCACTTCCCATTCCTTTTCTATTTCCAACTGTTATCAAGGACATACCCAAGGACATGCCCTCCCCATTCATTTTTTATTGCTAACTGTTGTCAAGGTCACTCCTAGCCCTACCCATTCTTTATCATTTTGGCCAACTGCCATACAGGTCATTCCTAGAACCTATAGCCCTCCCCATTCTTTTTTCTTTTGCCAAATCCACCAAGGTCTATCCTGGCCTTTCCCATACAGAGGCATTTTACAAAGACACTACCCGGTTTGAATAAACTATCCTATTGCCAACGCCTCGGGTTACTTGGGCTTGACTCACTCGAAATGAGAAGATTAAAAGCAGACTTGATCCTCACATTTAAGATTGTCCACTGCTTGCTACCACATGATCTACCACTGTTTGAATTCAGCACCTGTATTCGTACCAGGGCCAATGGCCTCAAGCTTGTGACCCCTAAATTTAATCTTAACTGTAGAAAGTCCTTTTAGTCTTCTGTACAGCCGTACTGGCTGAGAAGACTATTGTAACGACTTTGTCCGTCCGTCCGTCGCTTTTCTTCAACTTCGCAACGGTACCAGATAGATACGACTACTGTTTACAACGTTAGATTCAGTGTCAAATGTTAGTTAAATAACATGGCAAATTAAAATATTGTTACCTCCTTGTAGCTAATAGACATCTTCGACGCAACTAAATTAAATAATAACATTTCATCGTCGAATTGAAATCCTAAAGATTTATGTTAACGCAGCCGTAAAAACAAAAACATTTTAGCTTCGTTTAAAAGAGTCTTGTCGTATTGTTGCATGAATGAATAGGCTTACGGTCGAACCAAATTATCCATTAGGCCTATCTGCTACTTACGAAACTAAAACTGCCATTAAAAATATTAGGCCTAAAAAATAAAAATTAGGTCTAAAATCACGTTACCATGGCAACGTCAAGTTGCTACGAGTCACTGCTGCTTTCTCAACAGCGCTTCTCAGACCTGTCCCTTCCCTACTGCCACTGATCTATATTGGCTACGTTGCGCATTACATTGTAACACAGTAACTGTGTGCCCGGATTGAGGCATACCGTGTTGCAAAAAATGAATAGGCTTACTGTATACAATCTAAATCTCCGTTAGTTGCTACTTACGAAATTAAAGTTTTTAAATTAGGCCTAAACGGTGACAATTACGCCTAAACTGTAAAATAAGCTTAAAAGCTAACACATTCTTGATGGGCAATTCTGATGGTTACTGCTTTTAGATTGTATAATAGAGATAGCTGTTGCAATACGTGGTAGAGAAGTGTGCCAGAACTGTACAGTAGACCGGATGCGACTAGGTAGTCGCTGTAGCCGCTTGTTTTTCTCTTAGGGTGGTGCCAGTGTGGCACACACTTAACAACTGCATCGTCTCGGCTTCCTCGTAGCATGTTTAAATGGCTGATCAACGACTGTAACCTTAAGGCCTTTCTATCGAGACCTGAACACTGCCCTTTAGTGTTGTTCAGGCTGTTGTGACTTGGGTGCCCTTTCTCACCCGTTTTTGCTTTATGCATTTTTCTTATGCTTTCATTGTAGAAACTGTACTTATTTTTTAATTTCTTGCAGTAGGGAGGCAGTGTATTAACTTGACATCCTTCCTTCTCGCATTGTTTCTTACGTATGGTAATAAGTGTCTTATTATTATTATTATTATTATTATATTGCCAACTGCTATCAAAGCCCTACGTAACCCTCCCTTCCTTTTCCTTTTGTCAAATCCTAACAAGGTTATTCCTAGCCTTTCCTTTTCCCATTGCCAACTGCTATCAAGGTCATTCCTACCCCTCCCCATTCGTTTTCTTTTTGCCAACTGC
>JAHWFP010037012.1:24889-38285 GCA_023313725.1 Lithobius niger
CAAGGTCATTCCTACCCCTCCCCATTCGTTTTCTTTTTGCCAACTGCTGCCAAGGTCATTACTGGCTTCCCCATTCCTTTTCCTATTGCCAAGAGCTATCAATGTCATCCCTAGCCTTCCTCATTCCTATTTTCTATTGCCAACTGATCTCAAGTTCATTCCTAGCCCTCTCCATTTTTTTCCCACTGAGTAATGCGTAGTATTAGTATATTACACGGTCTTTGGCTGACCCCACGCAGTGATATGTGTATAAAGATCAGTGGTTAATTTTTTTTTATAATAACTGTGCATTGCAAAAGAAGTTAAATCAAACTGCAGTAGTAGTCGTTAGAGCTATCTGTTACTTCGTACTGATGCTAAACATGTCGGTTTTAGTGGATTTTTTTTAATTTTGGGATCAATTTTACTTTGGAAGGTCTAAGTTTGTTCAGGAAGACTTTCTTTCTGATTAGTTTGAACTTTGACCTCATGAGCAGTTTTCAGGGCATTTTTAACGCGTATTTGAGGGTCATAAAATCAAGTGACAGTGATGAAAATAGGCCTAATTGAAGCTGAATTAAATTATATTTCATTTGGGGCTGCTGTCTGTAGGTGCCTTTATTCAAGAGATTAAACAGGATGAAAACCGGGGATCGAGAAGGGTTAAATAAATATGGATGAAAACCTATTTACGTTGTCTTTTGGACTTGTATGTCAAACTGCCTGAGTGGGGAATTGAACCACGACCTTTGAAACCAAAGACGTATAAGTCCTACCGCTTAGCCATACTAGGCCGTGTCAGTATGGCGCAGCTGTAGAAATTACGCCTTTAGTTTCAAGGTCGTGGGTTTAATTCTTTCATCTAAGTCCAAAAGGCAGCATAAATAGGCTTACATCCATATTTATTTAGTTATTTGATTCGGGGAGGTAGAGGGACACGCGCACACGCACGCACCTACATCGTACGTTTTTATTGATGGAGATGGAGGGAGTAAGTCAACATTTTTATCGGAATAATTATTGCTAGGTGTTAAAATGATCAATATAGAAGTCACCTAACGGGCTGCTGACTTCCGTTTTCTGTTATGTTCATTGGTGTGTTGACGTTTAAAGATAAGAAATTGGATTCTCGGGTCATTCTATTCTTTCTTAAATTAATAGTTCATTTTCCACACACCATGAAAATAAATCAGAAACTTGGTAGGGAAATAATATCCTTCACCAATGCAAAAACTAAAACGATTATTGGACCTCAGTTGTAGAAATAAAATAGTTGTCGTAAAACGGGCAACGTACATACGTGATGCCTGAATCACTTCCCAGCCCAACACTCAAGCGCGCCGTGAAGCATCGCACGTCATTCAGGGATGGCAAAAAGCAGTAATAATCTGGTTCGGCTATCGTTCTAGCATAGATTCGGCAGTAAACCAGGTATCGAATCTCAGTGTTCCAAGCCTATACGGTGGTAGTTGCAGGTACTAAAGCTTGTAGCACACTACTCCGTTCCGTTCCGTCCCGTTCCGACGACTGACGGCAACGGATGGTCCAGCGTACTTTGCTTCCGTTGCTAAGCCTTCCAGTCGGCTCCTCTGAGCTTTTAAATTTGATCCCGCCCAAATTGGCAATGCAAATGAAGAAGGATTAAACAGAAAGTCGAAGTATATTAGGTATTAATTCTTTACGCTCGGGCATGATGACGTTTAAATCCAGAAGGCAACTGAAACAGGTTCGCATCTGTATTTATATCATGAGCCACGGCTGTTTGCCGTGTTTGTCACTGACGAACGAGAATAGCGGATCTTTGGCCGTTTAAGTGGACTAGCCCAGTCACATGATACGCGCGTTACGGCATACAGCCGTGGCGCGTGGTTTAGTAGCGGAAAGGCCTTGTGCGCAGGTGCGTGACGGACGACGACGGCTGTCGACTGACGACAGGTGCGTGGCCTACACTTCTCTAATGCGATCAGTTTTTGTCTGAAGGTATTCGGCCTCGACAATCCCGTCCGTCGGCCGACGGGTCATCATGGAACAGCACGGAGTAATCGTAGCTCCTCTAATTTACATGCTTTTAAGCCAAACAGAAATTTGACGGCCTGCGACGTGACGGAACGGAACGGAACGGAACGGTGTAGTGTGCTACAAGTTTTACACATATCTTATTGCTTTGCGTCTGTGGTACTTAGCACGGAAAGCATTAGCAGAAGTGTTAGTAGCCGCAAGTAACGCCAGGACCACGGCTACTTGCGGCTACTATGCGGCAGAACCGCGGCTATACTTGCGGTTATCTACAATTTATCATTTTTATTTCAATGGATTGTGTTGCATATTTAAGAAGTTAGCAAGGGAACGACCTTAACATAATTTGGTTAGGTCATTCAGGCGCATCTATCTATGGTGAGGAAGAGACAAACACCTCATTGAAATTTCACCGGGGGAGGGGGAGGGGGACTATCTAGAATCGCTTATGCATTATTTAAATTTGTTCAGAACTATTTAGCTTAGATGGTATGCAGAACAGTACAATGCACTGAAGTGTAAGCACGTAGTGTGCAACACTTTACTGTACATTATTGCCCTATCCAGCTTCTGGAGTGGGCTTTTTCGGGTATTCTCAAGGAATTTTCTTAACATTATGACACCTTTGTAAAAATTCTTCATTACTTATTTTATTAGATAAAAGCGCGATGATAATCTTTTAATAACAAAATTTTGCAAATTACAATAATCACAAAGGCAAACCCTTTGGCTATATGGGCCCGGGGCAATTGCCTTTCTGCCGCCTTGTTAATTCTGCCATGAACGAAACCCGTACCATAGCACAGGCTGGCCACGCGCTGTTAAAGGGCAATTACATCCATTTTGACATGCATGTTTGACTTTTGGATAACTTACACGATAACTAAACACAAGAATTGCGGTAAGAATACGTTACGTACGTCCGATATAACAATTTAATTACTGCATCACCGAAACACGACACGGAGGTCGCCATTGTTTTGCTGGAACGCGCAGAAATTAATGCAGACAGACGGATCTCTTCGATTTCGACTCGCAGCCGATTGAGATAGCTGTATTGACTGTGAGGAGCTCAAGCGTCTGACGGCCTTAGCTGGCCGGCAGTGTAATGGCCAGCTAAGGCCGTCAGACGCTTGAGCTCCTCACAGTCAATACAGCTATCTCAATCGGCTGCGAGTCGAAATCGAAGAGTGACACCTGTCGGCATTAATTTCTGAGCGTTCCAGCAAAACAATGGCGATCTCCGTGTCGTGTTTTGGTGATGCAGTAATTAAATTGTTTATCGGACGTACGTAACGTATTCTTACCGCAATTCTTGTGTTTAGTTGTGTAAGGGATCCAAAAGTCATGTCTATCTAGGATGTCTATCAACCTTCCCCCGGGGGGAATGGAAGTTGAGGTTTAGCTGAGAGATGCCTATCTATCATCCTTTCCTCCCCCTCCCCACCCCGAAAAGAATGAAAATCATGCTTGAATACTTAAAATTTCAATTTCAATTTATTCTAAGTGAAATTAAAATTAAGGCTTTTATAACAATCAGAATAAATTCGCACTAACTCACAACTGCCAAACACATTGCGTAATGTGTTTCAAGAAACTGGTTTCATCTGGATTTTAACCAATACAAGGTCAGTTTCATTAAGTTAAGTAAAAGACGTCATCCTATCTTATCACTAGCGTCAGCTAAACCAGTTCTACTGGGAAAATTCGCTTGTAGATGTGTATGTAACTCGAGCAGTTTCCGAAGGTTCAGATCAGTGTCATCAATCCTCAAAACATTCTTTCTTTTTCACATGGTGTCTTTTTTTTTTCTCTTTTCGTGAAAATCGTCCCCGTGCTGGTTGAATGGGTGGTGTGTGGAATTTTACGTGCCATGCTTTGAGCTATTACATTAATTCCTTAACTCGGCATATAATTCAGTTCCAAAGACCATAATTACTCGGCCGAGAGAGAAAGAGGTGGTATAGCACATTAGTTTGCAGGACATGAACCTATATAATTTCAGCTCAGTGCTCCACAAGTAAGTGCCCTACTCCTATGATTTCTGCCCAGTGCTCATCCTCGAGTTATAGCTCCAACCTCTAAAATATTTGACGTCCGCATTTCATCTTCGACCCTCGTGTATTTTCTGCATCAAAGGTCCCTCGTCATAAAAATTCAACCATTTCGTGTACCATTAACGTGTAGGCCTACTTGTACCAAACAAACAAGTTAATCGTGCCGACTAATAGTTCGAAAATTAAATGTAAATTAGAACATTGCAACTCGCGGTGGCAATCGTCAAGTTTTTATTTAACATCAAAAGTATTATTCGGTGCGATGACTTATCTAAAAGGATTAACCTTGGCGGCCTTTCCCTGGTGGAATGATATCACCACTTTCAAAGGTCGACCCTTTTGGGAACTTGGTGGTTTCTCTTATACCAGTTTTGGTTTTGGGTGGATATCACAACTTTCATAGGCCTGCAAATGTACAAAAGGTCACACCATCTTATCTTCATCTCGACCTTTTTTTCCGGAGAAATTTTATGTGTATGAATGTGATTCATAATTTTCACATTTCTACATTGTGCAATTAGCCGTTACATCAGCCAAATTGACACGGATTTCTGCATTGTATTTTCGCGCTTCACAGGCTTAAATTTCTTCATTCCCATTTTTGCGTGCACTGGCTTGCGAACACTGATTTTCGTTACCTTCGCTCATTCAATCAACGCATCCCCCTTCAGATGCTCCTCCCGAGGTTAATGCTAATCTACGCAATGAAGCTGGAATTGCTCAATCACAATTAATCTCACCTACTTGGCCGGTTATCTACTTGGTGATGACACACCAGCACCAGCAAACTTGGCGCATCACCAAGGTATACTTCTTTAAATAAATTACTTTTTTCCCTGTTTTGGACCCTGTGCTCACGATCTGCATTCTGTTGCCAACTCTTCTTGCAATGTCACCAGTATGTTAGTGACATTTTGTTGTTTTTGTGAGCCAATTCAATTCAATTCAATCCAATTTCTTTAGAGTGCTACAACCTAGCCGCCTCTTGCAACAACAAGGTAGTCTGAAAATTAAGTAATGAAACGTTGCGCGCATAACACTTAACTGTTGGATGGTAATAAACAATGGTTACAACAATAATTTTACATATACATGCCACTTCAGGGGGTTGCTTCTAGCTGCAACCTCCATTTTAGAAAAAGGTACTTTCCCATACGACGCTCTAACTATCTGCCGAAATTTAGATTTGACAACTTTCCCTAGTGAGCTGTGACGGTAGGTGTCTTTATAGCCTATGAGAATTAACATTGGAGCCGTGTCTTTACCTAGCCAGTAATACAAGCCAACGTTATTGAGGACACCTTTTCTCCATGAAGGACAAGTTCCCACACTTTAATGTTGAGGTTTTGTTCGTTACTGGCCCGTACACACCGGATTCCAACGATTTGCAAAGATTTCTACCGCATGCTGGAATTTGCACCAGTAGGGTGAAATCAGGTAGGCCTATAAGCTTGTTATAGTTAAAAAAAAAAAACAATCCGCTAGTAAGCCGCCTTTTTACATCTAACAACAACTAAGCTCTGACAACAATTAAATCTCATACACTTGGCGGGGACACACTAGTGTCTGTCTAAATCAGGAATAAGCTAAAAATATTTTTTTGAATATTCTGTTGAACCCACATGAAACGTTCGCAACAGCCTTATTTTATTCAGTACTAGCTGCACCCCCGGCACAACATACGCGGGTCTAGCTAGTTCCTGCATGCGCGAGCGAAATGCTTTACAGGGCAGCATGAATTGAAAACGGCGCTGACCACCCCCATGTTCCCCCCAACTCCCCCTACCACCCCACATTGCCCATTATGTGGTCAGATTTTCCCCCTGCAGCCTCTCCGGTACCCCTGCTCCCCCTCTTCACAACCCCCTCATGCTCTGCCCCCCCCCCCTACACACCCCTGTCCCTCCCCCAGATTCCCCGGTTACGTGGTCTGAATCCCCCCAATCCCTGTTCCTCTCCCTTGGAACCCCATGTGTTTGGTCTTCTTAAGCCTCAACCCCCCCCCCCCCTCTTCTTAGGGAAGTAAATAGCGTTTTCAATGGACGGTGTCACTCTTATTCTCAGTGTGGCTGAAATTTCGAAGTTTTGAAACCAAGTGCGATAAGCCAACAACAACGATTGTGCATGCAGTGATTGTTGCTCAGCAACTTTGACACTATTCAACTCGGCTCTAATAGCCAGCACAACAACGATTGTGCATGCAGTGATTGTTACTCAGCAACTTTGAAACTACTCAAGTCGGCTCTAATACCAACATTATTGAATCAATATTTCGTTTGTTACTACTAATGTTACAGGTCACATCGTTCATATTGTCAGCCGCTCGCCCTTTTTCTTTGCTACCGTGCCAAGAATGAACCTGCTCTCCCTCTTTCATTATAGTGCATCGCATCCCAACTTTGCTAACTGCATCTCATCCCCAACATTGCTAACTGCATCTCATCCTCAACTTTGATAACTGCATACCATCCCCAACCTTGAAAACTGCATCTCATCCCAACTAAGCTAATTATATATTAGAAAACAAAAACGAGCTCGTTTGATGTTTAAGATAAGGTTTAACTGATCCGAAGTCAAAACAGCAAAGTAACTCAAATAAACTTTCCTGTAAGGTTTCACATACCGCAGTGTTCCTGTATTGTTTAGTCCACGTGAAACCTTACTGCTGTATTACCACTGGAGCCTGGCTTAATATTGCTAACTTTTCTCTTTCACGAGTTGCATTCCGTACTGAAATAAAAACACCTCGTGCTTGCGTGAAGTATTTTTATTGGCACAGGAATGCAACGAGTGATATGAAAAAAATTGACATTACTTAAACAAGACTCAAATGGCATGTAATGATTACGCAATGGCAATAACACTTTGCAATAAAAACAAGATGGAGTTAGTAAGGGGAAAGTATTATCGGGTAATACCAATTACAATTAGACCTCATTTGTAACAAGTTGTTTAACCCCTTGTTAAACAACAGGGGATTAAACAAGGGGGTAATCTTGTGAGATGTTCAAATCCCACAAGAATGAAAATCAGTCCAGCAACGAATATCCAGATTTTTCAGGGTTTCATCGAAATTCGAGCACCACCAAGAACAAAAAGCACAGCCGAGTGAACAGAACCCTGACGTTCAAGCCAAGAGAACACGAGATCGTACTCTAAATTGGGTTAATCACGTAGTTTGTTGTTTGCACCACAATGCTGGGTGCTGGACTTATTCCCTTCTCCTCGCTCTTACACTTACCACGATAAATTTGAAAGCTAGACTTACCGCGCTAAACTTGACTACTTTAATTGGTTAATAATTTTAACGCACTTATTATTCCGAGTGATTAAAACGTGATACTGCATGACCAGCTGGTTACGTGGTTATAGATCGGACGTGGCTAGGGTGGACGGTGGCCAAAACAGATGCTTGACGGGAGTAGCGTGGCCAGAGCGGCCGCATCCTTCAGAGAAGGAATAGGGCACGAAAGCTCTGTCATCTCTGAATGTGCGTAGTCAGAACTATGGGACGGGGGTGGGGGGGGGGGGGGGGCGCTTCGTGGAGGAACGAGAAGCGCCCGAAATTCTCCCCAGTCAGAACTGCCGGAAACTCATTGCCAGGAAATACGAAGAAAGAAACTCTGGGTGTTAGCAGTCAGAACTGTGGGCAGTCAGAACTGTGGGGGACGGGAAGGGGTCGCACTTTGCGTGGGAACGATTAATACCCTACAGCTCCCCATTCAGTACAAAAAGCGGTAAAAAAATGTGCAGGTACACGGAAGCACTGAGCTACGTAGACTTGTTTACATCCCTATACTGCAGTGCAGTTTTTAGCTATAGGGCAGTGACACAAAGTAGTATTATTGTATATAACTCTATGCTGGAGCCAATAACAGGGTTAGCTGCAAGGGTCACTGGAGGGGGAAACGAAGGGCCGTCTTACTGAAGTCATTGCTGTTAGAGCGGATTTCTTAGGCCTATAACGCGCAATTTTTGTCGATTTGTTGACGTTTGTTGACATTTGCTGACATTTTTAAGCAAATGAAATCTTTTCTTTTCCGATTATAACCTAGCAGCATAAGGCATTGGAGAAAACAACGTTTTTTAAGCCTATGAAATCCACTCTCAAAGCACTACCTTGACTAGAAGTGCTGTAGTTTAACCCTCCATTTCAATCTAGTGCCCCTTGCAAGTACCTCTCTTGCAGCCATATAACGTCACTTGGCGCTGCTTTATTGAGTTTGATCACTCTTATTATTCTCCAGTTCCACTTAGTTTTTAGCGTTGGTATTGGGTTACGGTTCTCCCCAACTTCCCGATTCACATTCAGAAATACCGAATTTATATTCAGAATTCCCAATTTATATTTCCAGTATTAACTCAGAATTCCCAATTTACATTCCCAACTTCCCAATATAACATTCTGAAGTTCCCAATTTATATTATAAATATCCAATTTATGTTCCCAACTTCCCAATTGACATCCAAAAGTACATGATGACCTTAAGGAATGTGTCAAAGTCAAGCCTACAATCATGTCCAAACAGCTGAGCCACTAGGTAAAAACACATAGGTTTCATAACACTCTCGGATTACGTCATTCTGCAGGATTTTCTAGGCATTCGGGAGCATTCTCAGTGATATTTTCGATATTTGGGGACTGCCTCGGGGGTTTTATCGACATTCGGAGACATTCTGAGGGAATTTTTCGATATTCGAGGTCATTATCCGGGATTTTTTCCGACTTACTAGACATTAACGGAGACAGTTCACTCATTTTTCTGACATTTTCACTGACACTCCACTGGAATTTTCTTCCTGATAACATTGTCACAGCTCCCTGCGTTTACTCTCACTTTTAAAACTAGTCTTGAGACTGTTTTTCCAAGCAGATACCATTTATGCATTTGGTGAATAATGTATTTACTGTTCAGAAAATTACCGTTTTCAATGTTACAATTATTCTGTTTTGGGGAAAATTAGTTTTGGCGTATGTTCCAAACCCGTTCTTACAATTTTAGTTAAATTCCACCAATTCCACGAAAGCCGGCACTGATTGATTCATAAATTTTAATGTAGATGTAACTCTATAGTTCAGCGTCAAGTGACGTCATATGGCTACAAGAGAGATACCTGCAAGGGGCACTAGATTGAAATGGTGGGTTAAACAACGGCACTTCTAGTCAAGCCAGTGCTTTGAGAGTGGATTTCGTAGGCTTAAAACACCGTTGTTTTCTCCAATCCCTTATGCTGCTTAGGTGGTAATTGGAAAATAAAGATTCCACTTGCTTAAAAATGTCATCAACTGCCAACAAATCGACAAAAATCGCGCGTTTTAGGCCTAAGAAATCCAGTCTAATAGCATTGGCTTCTGTAAGACGCTTTTCTTTTCCCCCACCAGTGCACCTTGCAGCTAACCCAGTAACTAGTCCAACATAGAGTTATATACAATAATGCTACATCATGTCAGTGCCCTATAGACAGTCTAGGGGTCATTCTCGGTGATTTTCTGCACATTTTCGGGGATATTCTCGGGGATTACAAAACTGTGATTGTGTTTTCCTTTTCAAAAACCGGAATTTTTACCATGACACCTTCCTAAAGCACCCTTAATTTTCACTTCTCTTCAGATCAACACATGTCGAAGTTTTCTCCGCGTTCAGAAACCAAGACTGATCACCCAAGGTTTACTGTAGCACAAGATTTGGCTCAAAAAGCAGTTCCACACTTGGAAAAAAAAAACACCAACTCTTCCACGCTCCAGTTTGGCACAAAATCGCGTAAAAACACAGAGAAAACTCCTTCAATCTAATAGGAATATCAGATAGAGAGTGTAGATAGATGTAGAATACAATCGTGGATATGTAGAATACAATCCTTTAGGGACCTACCTGCTAAAACTGTTGAGAACACCCCCGCGAGAACCAAGATGCTTGCTGCTAGGTTCATGTTCGCGCTTCAAATGTGGCTCACTCGAAAGAGTCTAGCCACTGCGCTAGCATAGCAAGGACCGGCGATTACACGGTCAAAGTATGTGCAACGCTTCTTATACGTCCATTGGTCAGCGAGGACAGAGTCCGAAGCCCCTGGTCGCATGCTGCTGTCCAGCTGATTAGATAAGGCTTTCAGCCACGTGAAATCAACTCGACTTCCCAAAAATTGGCGTGGAAGAAGTTCTGCGCGTCAAGTCTGTATTATGTAATTATTAAATTTATTAAAAGTGAAATTGAGTGACCAGACTTGTGTGTGTACCTGAATTCTTGATCCTCTAAACGCAAAACGTAACGATCGAAGTCCGTCGCGTAGAATATTTTGACTCCCGGAAAATAAATCCCTGGAAAAAAGATCTCACGGAAAATAACTCCTGGAAAATAAACCTCCGGAAAAAAAAATCTCTGGAAAAAAGGCCCACAAAAACGAATCTATAGGAAAATAAATCTTCAGAATTGAACAAGAAATTGCTATACAAGATCTGAGAATTAAAATGTAATAAAAAAAGATCAAAACCATCAACGAATATGTGTAAATAAACAGGACGGATTGCCAACTGGGCTCGAGAAGTGTTAAATAAATATACGGATGAAAACCTATTTTGTATAGTGCTTTCTGGACTTACATGCCAGACTGCCTGAGTGGAGAATTGAACCCACGACCTTTGAAACCAAAGGTGTCGGCATATCGACTGTCTGGATCCTGACTGTCGGAATTTCGAACCGGACCCATCCGCGTGGGGTCGCGACTCAGAACTACTACAACTCAGAACTCAACACTCAGATGAGTGATGGGACACGAAATTGAATTATCTTGAGGACTTCTTTTTACGTCCATTTTGATAACACGTAACACCAATCGCACAACCTCAAGAAGGAATGCCTTTTTAATAGGATTAGCTAAAAATGTTGGATTTTTTTTTAATTTGGGGATGTATTTTCCGGCAACTATTTTACTGGGATTTTTTTTTCGGGAAGTTTTGTTTTGGGAATTTATTCTCCAGGTGATTTTTTTTTTCCGTGGGCTCGTTTTTCCAGGTACTATGTTACCGGGATTTTTTTCCAGGGAACCCCCCCCCCCCCCACACACACATGGTGGGTGTGATTGAGAAGGGGTTATTTAAAGAGCAGACGAACAAGGCCATTTAAACTTGTTTATTTAAAAAATAGGTCATTTTTTTTAACTCTTACATTACAAAAAGAACAATTAAAATACGTTGCGTTAAGCATTTTATACAATAAAACTAAAGGAATTGAGATTTGACAATTTTAGTATCATTTCTTGCCGTTATTAACAAAGTCCGTTAACCAATTTAACTTGTATGCGCAAAATTTTTATTTTTTTTTCTCTAAAAATAACAAACACTTGATCAAAAATATATAGCATCTGAAAAATTCACGAGTTATTTAAACTACATTTAGGCACTGGAGTAGCTACGTTAGGTGGGGGCCGGTTGGCACAAGTTGAAAAATTTCTGACTCCATACTTTTTTCCGTTTTTTGTATTTTTGTTAATAGTGAAAATAGGGACCACTTTTCGTACTCCAGTCAAGTGGTCCCTCATTTCACTTTTTTTCAAAAAAAACTTGGAAAAAGTTTGGCCTTAGATAAATTTTTAGCTCGTGTGTTTTTTATGGGACACAATACTTGTTTAATGATAGGGGATGGACGGATGGGGAGGCTCAAAATTCATTTTTAAAATACAGTTTACATAAAATTAAATAACAATATACTATAAAATGCATCGTCCCTCTGGCGCATGCCGATTTTGGCCGTGATTCGAGCACTTTTCATTTTTCCTGCGTTAGCAACGCTGGAAAACCCTGCGACTGCCTCTAAAAGCCGCGAGCGGTCCCCGGATGTTGGCTTCTCCCGCGTACACTCGAAATCAGAACTTTTTTCGGGGACCCAGGACCACCATGTAGCCACACCGCTACATTTCGGTTAACCGTGACTTTGCTGACAGCGTCGTGTTGTGGCCAGAAATGAAAACTTGTAAATATCAAATTCTTCAGTTTTATTAGATAAACTACTGTATGGAACGAATTTTAATTGTTCTATTTGTATTATACCCAATGTTGTAATGAACAGGTGTAAATTTGTTTTTATTTACCTTTAAGAAGACGATTAAACTGCAACAAATGTTCTACGCATTAGCAGATCGCGTTTAGTAGGGTCACACAGAGTCAACAATTGGAATGTTCATCGTGGAAATTCAGCTTTAAAATTATCTGTCTACATTAAGGCCGTCAATTGTATACATGTATATACATATACTCGCATAAATAATAACGCTTCTAAATAACCCTTCTTTCCCTGATATTACTTTTCTCGATCGAGATGTCAAAGATCGAGAATCCAAGGAGACTAGGTGACGTCACAGAAAAGAAAAAAATTATCACACGGCCAAACGTTAGGTTTCGATTAGAAAAATAACCCTAGGTCAAAGAACGCGAATGAGTAGCGTTCTGCGTGAAAGGACTTCGAACTTTTTTCTTTTGTAAATAATTTCATGATTTTACGCTTCGTCATAGGCTTAATGTAAGCCATTCTGACTTGTAGAATACTCTAAACTTGTTAAAAAAAAAAAGATGAGAGGTTTGACGTCATTAATCAAGTGAAAGGATTACATTTGCATCGGTGCAGGCCCGGACTGGCCATACGGACCGACCCTTCAATTCGTAAGGACCCCTTATAGATTTTACAGTTTTAAGTGAAATTTTTGTTGTTGATGAATTTTATCTCACTGTAATTGCCGGGTTTGGTCGGGATCTGTTTCTTCCCTAATCATTTCATAGCTGTCTTTAAATCACTGGACAACAAAGAGAGCTTAGGGACCGATCATTATTTCTTGCCCGGAGGGGGGGGGGGAGCATTGATGTTTTTTGACCTTCTCGGGAGGTCATACATTTTTTAGGCACCGTCAAAGGGGGGGGGGGGGGAGGAGGTTTCACAAAATGTAATGACCAAACAGGAGGAAAAGTCATTTTTGAATCTGAAAAACTACACTTTCACAAATGTTTCTTCGCAACTTGAGTTACATGGTTAAATTTTCAAAGGCGTCCGATATGTAACTCGTATAAAAATCCCCCAACAACCCTGAACAGTAACGTCGAAATTTGTTGGGCAGGCGCGTTTCTTTTCGCGTAAAACGATGCCATTTTACATAATTTCCAAATTAAGTATAAGATAGAGCGAACTGAAAAAAACTACGCTTGATGCGTAGCGAATGTTTTTCTCTTCTTAGAATTCGTATAGCGCCACCAATAATATCCAGCTCTAATGGACATTCCCACTTAGGACGCTGGTCATTAATTAGGTCTGAAGGAAAGCACGAGGGCTTGAATTCATCACCTGCCGAAATTCGATGGG
>JAHWFP010037012.1:38385-50524 GCA_023313725.1 Lithobius niger
ACGCCTACGAGACATTAAAAAGAAATTCCAACTGCAACCTCTCCTCCCCCGCATCAAGGTCCAAAAATTATCTGGACGCTCCCCACCCTCAAAAAAATATTCTTTTGCCTAATGAAGCTTCCACCCGTAGATGATTTGTGCAGCCAAATTAAATGCGGTAGGCCTAGTAGTTAACCCGCAACGATGATGTGGGTTCCGGTTTGGGAAACGTGCCGTGACATTTTTGAAGACAGAACAAGGGTGATTAAAAAAAAATTCTCTAATAGATAAAAAAAAAAAACGTATTTCTTAAACCTCTTTCGTGTTGCGATTCATAGCAATACAATATTTTTTGTATGATAAATGCAAAAAGTGTGACGCGCATACGTTGATACAATACGTTTCTGGGTTAGTGGGGACCTGGCCCCCGGGTTCCCCTCCTTCTGCCACTAGGGTGGGGGAGGTAGAAAATAAGGTTGTTTGACTTCTTGAATTAGTCCACGATCAGTCCTTAAACAAAGAGAGAGAAGTAGGGATGAAATCATGAAACTTACCTGAAATACGACCACATGATTTTGAGTACCCTCCAGAAGCCATACATTACAGTGATGCACTGCAAAATGCTAGCACATCACTGTTAGTGAGTTGGTGAAGTTTCTAGACGATGAAAAATTGCTTACACATGAGCAATTTGGTTTCAGAAAGGGCTTGTCGTGTGAACTCATGTTAGTTTCTATGGTCCACGACATTGCACTGGAGGTGGCTAATGATGTGTCCGTAGATATGTTTCACTTGTTCTAGCCAAAGCATTTGACACTATGCCACATGAGATCTGATTCTTAGCGAGTTGGAAGCCTATGGTGTTTCCAGAGAAATAATTTTATGGTTTGAATGTTTTTTGAAAAACCGTTTTCAATAGGACATGAGTCGAGAGTTGCTCCGGGTGGAGCCCAAACGAAAGATCGGATTGGAATGAAATTTGGTACAACGCTTGATACCCCAAACAGTATTGCTGAGCCAAAATTTGCCGTACATGGAACAATTATTACGGGAGAAATTACAAATTTTCGAATTTATTTCTAACACTACCATTGTAAATTTGGAGTCGTGAATAGTTAGGAATTCCGACGAAGCACACACCACACTGGTGGTAGTCAAGTGAACTTTAAAAAACACGGCAAATTAAATTTTGGTTGCTTCTTTCTCGCTGAATCTTTTTCGATGTAACTAAATAAAATAACATTTGATTATCTTATTTTAACAACTAAAAACATCGCAAACATAAAAAACAAAATGATTCCGTTAACGATACATCTTAGCATCATTTGAAAAAAAGAATGCTTGGAGGGATTACCTTCAGCATGGTGATGAAACAAGCATTTACACTAGCGATGGGAATCCCGAATATGAAACCTAAAACCATCGTATAACGGCGAAGCTATACATATAAAACTAAACTATACACCAGACTACGTATTTGCACCACAGCACGAAAAACATGCCTGCGTCTAAGAGTTTAAAAATTCCTCGTTACCACGGCAACGTGTAATCTCGATACCGTGGCGCATTAATGAATAGTCGTAATCTCGAACACAGCTACTACTTACGAAATAAAAATGACAACTAAAAATTAGGCCTAAAAGATAAAACTTAGGCCAAAAGGCTAAAGTAGGCCTAAGAGCTAACACTTTTTGACCTACAATATAATGATCGTTACTGAAAGATTTTATTATAATCGTTACTGATAGGTTTTAAGATCGCTATTGCTGTGCGCGATAGAGGTTCGAGGTGTGTTCGACCAGTGGCAGCATTGCCAACCTGCTGAATCTTTTGAGTATTGTTAAAAACTATCGCTCTGATGATTGTTTAATTAGGCTAAAGGCTAAAGTAGGCCAAAGAGCTAACACTTTTTGACGTACAATATTGTGATCTTGCTGGTAGATTATAATATGGTTTTAAAATCGCTGTTGCTGTGCGTGATAGAGGAGTGCGCCTCAATATTTTCGTTGGTGGCCTTGTCAAGTATTAGACCAGCAGCAGCATTGCCAAACTGCTGAATCTTTTGAATATTGTTATAAAAGCTAATCAAGTTGATCGCTCAGTGTAATGAACTCAGCATTATTTATTAATCACAACATGGCTTCCTACCTGGATGGTCGTGTCTCACCAACCTTCTCTACACCTATGATAACATCACCATGCTCGTTGACAAAGGAATACCTTGCGACCTTATTTTCCTTGATTTCAGTAAAGTTTTTGATTCTGTTCAACACTGCACTTTTATTAACAAAGTACTTTGGGATTTCTAAACCCACTGTTACTTGGATTTTGTCATACCTTTCCGACATAGACAGCGTGTCATTCTCAGGGGCTCCCACGCGCCTTGGAAACTTGTTCGTAGTGATGTTCCACAGGGGTCTGGGATTGGTCCTTTACTTTTTAATATTTTTATGTCTGATCCTTCAGCCAAACTTGGTGCTAGCAATACTAGTTACGCTGATGACTTCAAACTGTTTGGTCCCACCTTTGACATATCTCTGGAAGTTGCTTCGAGTATGTTCAATTGTGGGCCATGGAAAACTTTCTTTCATTTAACCCAGTGAAATGCAACGTTTTACACTTTGGGTGAAACAATCCAAACAATGTGGCAGAAACTGGCAATTTCTGATGTGCCAGTTTCTGCCAGTTCTTCTCACCGTGACCTTGGTGTCACTATTGACGACAAACACACAAGTTAGACACCAATGCCGACATGGATACTCGTAAAACTTTCCGAATGGCTCATTATGTTTTAAAAATATTTTTCTTTTCTTGATACTGCTTCTTTTACCTTATTGTACAACACCTTTGTGAGACGCGTTCTTGACTACTGCTCGCAAATTTGCAGACCTTTTTATGCTGCACACTTCGACAAACTTGAAAATTGCCAACTTAAACAACAAAGTGGTGTTCCTCTATTCGTCACCTTCCGTACAATGAACGACTCAAACAGCAAAATACTCCTTCACTTCGTGAGAGGTTTGATAGGGGTGCTATCATTCTTACCTGTCAGCTTTTTTCGGGTTCCTTTTCTAATAATCCGTCTAGTTTTTTATTCATACTTTCAACAATAACCGAGGCCACAGTTTTAAATTGCAGTCTTGTTTCGAGACTTTACTGCCGGCAATTCTTCTTCACTGAAAGGACTGTTAGTCCTTGGAATTCCCTGCCGGAGCACATTGTTTCGGCTTCAACTCTTAACAGCTTCAAGGCTCGACTTGACTTTTGGAAGCAGTGATTTGCTTTGGGGTTCTTGGGGAGGTGGTCGGGTGCTTCATACGCTTTGGCTTTGCACCGTCTTAGATCTAATCAAATCTAATCTATGTGACTTCAAATTTCTTGTTTGTGAAAATGCAGCACAACACACGTCTCCACACTTAAATGGCTTCTTGCCAGAATGAACACGACTATAGACCTTCAAGGTTGAGCATTTGAAAATGCAACATTACACAATTCGCATTTAAACGGATTCTCGCCTGAATGAATTCGACCGTGTGACTTCAAATCTCCTCTTAGTGAAAATGCAGCACTACATAATTCACATGTGAACAGTTCCGGAGCAAGGTGTTTGAGCGCTCGGGGCCTGAAGCTCATTGAGCGCCCGTTTTATCGCTATTATACAGCAGCTTGCAACCCGCCTCTTCCCAAATCTACCAAAAAATGAACCCATCATGGTGCCACAAAATTAATGCCAGCACAGGAATCAGACATGAAGGGGTGAGGTAGGTATGCGTGAGACAAAAATATTTGTCTATACATTTGAAGGCTTAGGCTACAATTATGTTTAAATTATAATAGAAGTACCCTATGACTGGCAAAAAACTACAATTTAAACATGATATTTAATTTTCGGGCCAGAATGTCGGTCTTGTTCGCAATAAAATGTTGAAATAGTAAAAAAAGGTGGCAGCCGCTTGCCTTTTTTCTTTGCTACCGTGCCAAGAATGAACCCGCTCGCCCTCTTGCTGATTGTTCCAAGGCACAGACAAGGCACGGGCAAGGCACCTGTGGTGCTGTTGGCACAGTTCAGCATCTTTTGGAAAATTGTCCCCTGTACCGAGCAGCACACTAGGTACTGCATACGAGCGTCGGGAAGTGCATGACGTCGCACGAGTTGCTCTTGCATGGCGATAGGTACACGAGCATTAAGAAGTGGAGTGCTGTGGCACGGTTTGTGGAAATAACGAAACTGATATTGAGTTGACGCTGTGAGATGTTGTGGTGGTGAAAGTAGTTACTTGGTGGTAGTTACTTGGCAGTGTCTCATGGTGTTGTAATTTGTATTAGGGAGGGTGCATGGCCGGGGCCATAATAAAATATTTGATTTGATTTGAAACTATAATAGCCAGCATTATTGAAGCAATATTTCGTTTGTTTAATCATAATTCCTGGTATGGTCTGATCCTCATAAGTCAAATATATATATATATATATATATATATTTATAAAAAGAATTATTTTTATTCCAGTGGGCTAGTTACGACCGATAGAGCTGTGTTTGCTATCGAAGTTTTGCTGTGTTTGCATTTCTGGTTTCCTCCTGTTGAAAATGCAGCATTACGTAAGTCGCACTTAAATGGCTTTTTGCCAGAATGATTAGACTATGCCTCTTTAAAGTATTTTTTACTTTAAATTTACTTTCTGTCAAAATGCAGAACCGCACAACTCTCATTTAAACGGCTTCTTGCCACAATGAATTCAACTATGTGACTTGAAATTTCGTCTTTGTGAAAATGCAATACTACACAATACACACGTCAACGGTTTCTTTCAGGAACGAACAAGGTCATAGACCTTCAAGCTCGAGCCTTCTGAAAATGTAGCCTTACACAATTCGCACAAACGGTTTCTCGCCAGAATGAATTAGACTATGTACATTTAAAGCAGTACCGCCTGGATATATAGTATAGTACAATTTCAATTTACACGCTTTACTCAGGAATGAACTAGACTATGCCGCTTTAAATTTGTTCTCCGTGAAAATGTAAAACCACAGACTTCACATATGAACGGTTTCTCTCCAGAATGAATTACAGTATGTGACGTCAAACCTCTTCTTTGTGAAAATGCGGCACTACACAGGGCACAAGTCTACTTCACGCATATGGCCCAAATTTTAAGAAAAAGACAAAAAACTTACCTTAAATTGGCCGGAAAGGCACTACAAACTGATCCCAAGCCGCGGAAACATGTTAAAACCATGTTTTAACTGATCCCATGTTTTAAACCCAAGGTTTTTGATCCCAAGCCGCGGCAGGCTCGAGGCTGACGACGCCGCGCAGTGAAGCACCACAAATGAAACGCCAAACCCCAACCAGTTCATTTCAAGTGAAACGCCAAACAGAAGCCGGTACCTATAACCTAACCTAACCGACAATAACAACAAAAGCACACGCAACTGACAATAGCTATCCGCTTATCTTAACTGTTTACGAAAAAAAATATAAGTTTCCCTGCTCCGCAAGGCCCCGCGAGCGAACGCATACACCGTATAAATGTACGGATTGCGGAGCTACAAATTGACCGATTTAAGTCGTTTTAACACATTTCCGCGCTATAAAACAGACTGTTCCTGGATGTATGAAGGTGCTGGAGCCATTTGGAATCAATTTCAGAAGGATATCGGGTATGGGTGTATTCTAGACTTTAGCCCTGCACAGTTCGCATTTAAATGCTTCTCTCCACAATGAATAAGATTATGTGACTTCAAATCTCCATTTAGTGAAAATGCGGCACTACACAGTTCGCATTTAAATGGTTTCTCTCCAGAATGAATTCGACTGTGTGACTTCAAATGTCCTCTTTGTGAAAATGCAGCACTACACAATTCACAAGTGAACGGTTTCTCTCCAGAATGAATTAGACTGTGAGACTTCAAAGATCCTCTTTGTGAAAATGCAGCACTACACAGTTCGCATTTAAATGGCTTCTCTCCCGAATGAATTCGACTATGTGACTTCAAATCTTCTCTTCGTGAAAATGCAGCACTACACAATTCACATATGAACGGTTTCTCTCCCGAATGAATTCGACTATGTGACTTCAAATTTCCTCTTTGTGAAAATGCAGCACTACACAATTCACGGCTTACCGGAAGAATAGTGACTCCTCTCCGATTAGCTTCTCGTTGGGCTAGAATGATGTAAAATGATCAGCTGAACAACATTTTCCCATAACATTTTTGGGGCAAAGGCTTAGTTTGGCCGTCAGAAATTAATGAAAGCCGTACTCTAGCACTGACAGACGTACAAGCGTTCCATGTTCCCAGCTGACATCTTTTTCCCGTAAAAAGTTCAGATAAGTGGGTTTTTATTGTCAGTTTAGTTTGGTTTTGTTGTTATTGTCGTTAGGTTAGGTTATAGGTACCGGCTTCTGTTTGGCGTTTCACTTGTAACGAACTGGTTGGGGTTTGGCGTTTCAATTAACGGACTTTGGCCCAGTTGATGCTTTCCTGCGCGACGCCGTTTGCCTCGAGCCAGCTTGCCGGCAACAAGATGGCGTCACAGCCTACCTCCCGTAATGCTAACTTTGGACCTAAACCACGGCCAAACGGTGCGTTTGCCCCAAAAATGGAAGAGGAAAACATTATTCAGCAAGTAATTCTTAGTCCATTAAAAAAAAAAAAAAAAAATCGGACGGGAGTCATTATTCTTCCGGTGTTCCCAATTCACATTTGAACGGTTTCTTTCCAGAATGAATTCTACTATGGGAGTTCAAAGCTCTTTTTTGTGAAAACGCAGCACTACACAATTCACATGTGAACGGTTTCTCTCCAGAATGAATTGTACTATGGGAGTTCAAAGCTCTTCTTTGTGAAAACGCAGCACTACACAATTCACATATGAACGGTTTCTCTCCAGAATGAATTTGACTATGTGACTTCAAATCTCCATTTCGTGAAAATGCAGCACTACATAATTCACATATGAACGGTTTCTCTCCAGAATGAATTCGACTGTGTGACTTCAAATATCCACTTAGTGAAAATGCAGCACTACACAATTCACATGTGAAAGGTTTCTCTCCAGAATGAATTCGATAATGTACCTTCACATTTACTGCTTCTGAAAAAGCAGCTCCACACAATTTGCACTTAAAAGGCATATCCGCAAAATATATTCACAGGAATGTCTTCAAATTTAAAGGCAGAACTACAAAATTCGAATTTACACTCTTAGTTCTAAACAGAAATAATTTCCTTTGACTGAAAAATGAAGTATCAGTACGTACTTTTGCACTACAGCTCACAGCACGCTTTCTCGCACACTTTCTTACTGGTCCATCCACAGATTGGGTCCAACAGCTTTGACTAATACGTCATCTCTGCTACAGAGCGTGATTGGTTGTCGCCAAAATCTCTGGATAACAGTTGGCGTTGGCTCAAGAGCCTGGCAGTCTGTGCTATTTCTCTCGCACGTGTAAAATTGAAAGGTCACGTGACCAACCCATACCGAGGCAAGAGCTGTGCTCGATG
Source organism: Lithobius niger (assembly GCA_023313725.1). Classification (NCBI taxonomy): domain Eukaryota; kingdom Metazoa; phylum Arthropoda; class Chilopoda; order Lithobiomorpha; family Lithobiidae; genus Lithobius; species Lithobius niger. The sequence goes on from JAHWFP010037012.1 coordinate 45,878, forward strand.
ATCGATGGTGTGCTGTCTTTAGGGTAAGTTGTGCAGTAAAAATTCGATTTGTTCAGTTAAACCTACAGCTTGCAGAACGTGATGACCACTTTAGCTGGCAATTTAAAATCATAGTAATTTCATGTGCACAACGATTTACGTGAATAGACCTTACTTACTTACCGGAAGATCATAAAAAATGAATAGTTATCAACGTTTAAAAAAAAGTGTTGCTGTTTCTTATTTCGCAGTAAATTCCAGTCAAAGCATGATTTCAAAGCAAAAAAAAATTTTAAAAAATAGGCCGAACAGCAGTGTACTTTAATTCTTATTTTGTGACCGATTTCCCTACTTCAGACATTTCTTAGTAATGTAGGACTAGCCAAACAAATGGCAAAATTGTGCTGCTTTTTCGTTCAAGCTTGTGATTTGACCTTGGACGAAAAACTGAATCGGTGTTTTGTCCAAGATTTAATTGCTAATTTAGGGATGAGTTCAAAAGCGAACGCATATTGGGGCGTGTATCCCCCCACCCCTTTATCCAAAATGCCCTTTGTTTCATTCCAGATGCCCTTGCTTTCTTGGTCTTGCTTCCCTATCGTGGAGTCAGGGAGTAGGGATACCAAAAAACGACCTAAGGGCAAAGCACAAAAGTAGCAAGAACCCCCCCCCCCCCCAAAGAAATTGTGTTGGGAGTAGGGGGAGTTGCTTACTGCTTTGTACTTTGGCCCCGGGCCATTTTGTTATTCCCCAAGGCTATTTTTTCCAAAATTGTGTCCAAGATTTTGGACGAAAATATATTTAGGACAGATTTTTGGATAAAAAAAACCCTTCTCTGCTGTGGCGCCACCCGAGGCCATTCTTCTGTATATAAGTTTAAGCTACTGCGTCTTCCCTAAATTCCCACAGTCAACAAACTTAAAGGGAAGTAATAATAAATTAGAACACAAATTGTGTTGTCTAGTCAACATTTATCCTACTTTTTTCGCCTTTGGTGAGAGTTTATCTTAGCTAGCTACTAAACTAACACGTAGCAACATCTTCAATTCTTACTGATACCCAAGAATTAATGGTGGTTAAATAAAGAGAAAAGGGATCTCAGTGAAAGGTTGTTTGCTCATTAGTTAATGGTGGTGAATTTACAGTACCGATAAATGCCATCCAATATGAATGCGTAGACTGCTGTAAAATATTTTCCTCTTACCAGGACTGGTCAGTAGCTGTCTGTGAAATGGATTTGTCCACGATTGTCTAACGATAGCGTCCTCACTAAAAACGGCACAGTCACCTAGCCCCTGATTGGTGGGACCTTCCTTATTAAGAACACCTGTTACGTGCGGCCATGGTCAGTCCAAGCCCTATTCACTCGCTCCGAAATCTAGCCACGGTAGTGTCCAGAGTACTCGCAATCAAAACGTGGTGCGCCATCTGGCCACAAACTGTTGTATCCAACTACTGCCGTACAAATCCAAGATGGTGGCGACGTGTCGCTTACGTGCGACTATTTGATGCCCGGTCAACATCATGTAGCTTGTTTCTGATTGGTTCGCCGGAATCACAATCCACAGGGGCGCGCTTCGCGCGCACTATTATATACATCGAGAATTAGTGTAATCAGAAATAGTATGACGCAAGCATTTGTGAAACAAAGATCAAATTAATACCACTTCTTTGTTTCACAAATACCTGCGTCTTACGTACAGGCCTAGAATCCGAAACTGAAACTAGGACTCCGTTTAAAACGCCAATCAGAACCGAGCGACACCATGTTGACCGGACATCAAATAGTCGCACCTTGTCGCTTCACGGCAACAGAGCAGTAAAACACGAAACAGTTCGTCTAAATTATCTTTTTTATCATTAGAATTGCATTTTTATTTTTGTCCACGCGTGTCCCGCTAAATTTACGCGATTTCTAAAACGAAAATTGTAATGAAGTTAGCCACTAGTTGAGTTTCGTTGCTTCGTAGTTCGCTTTCCATAGTCGAAACCGAAACTGCATATAACGATGCCGCAGTAATGACGCTAACGCTATAGTCTGTCACTTCCGTTGTTGTCGGCAGTTGGCGCTCTCGTGGCACATTTAAGAAACTTTCAAACTCTGGCCACATGTTGTGTCCTAGTGCTTGCCCGGTAAGTATAGCGAGTGAGTTATCCCGTAACGAAGTGTAGTTATTAATCCAAGGCCAGTCGATCCATGATCCATGAACGAAGGACCATGGTCTGGCGAGCCTTTTCATTGGTATCAAAAAGTGGGACGTTTGCAGTTTCCAGTCTTGAGCACCAGAGCGCGTTTTTTCTTTCAATTTCCGTCACGGACCAGTCTCTAATGCAAAGGCCAACTGAAATATGTTCACCACCTCAAGAGGAGTACGTAATGCAGGAGTACGTAACGGAGTACGTGTCTTGGAGTACGTAATGCAGGAATTCTACTACAAATGTTAGACTTACGCCTCAAATGTCTGCAGAAACATGCATACGTGTACGCTATTTTGAGTTCGTCCGAATTTTATTCTGTTTAAGTAATAGAAAAATGTAAAAAAAAATTAAGAAAAAATAAACCCTTAGGCAGCCACGTAGATACACTAGCACAAATCCCATGCCCATTTCCTAAACACCAATGCAGATAACTCATCATATAACCCTTTTTTCCCTCAGAAGTGACCCGCAGAGAGGACGTGTTGGGGAAATAGTTACCCCATAGGCCTCCGTGTTAGAAGCTAAATCACATTAAGTCAAAAAAGGATGTGAGCATCCGGATACAGACAGGAATACTTGCGAACCATCTGCCTTCGCGCATGTATCTTCGTTTTTGACCGGCAAGCTTTGCAGAATGACACTGAATTTGTTCTGAAAATGGGGTTTCTAACAAATATGTATAAGGACAAATTGATGGAACTGAGAGCACTGATGAGGTACCTACAGTCCACACATCCAGGTTCCGTGAGAGAATCTTATCCCACTTTTCACAACTGCGAGCGATAAATGCGGCAAGGAAAATGTGTTTGTGCCGCGATACCACATATGTATTTCGAGATATACCTTTTGAGAACTCTAATGAAGATGCAGTTCACTTCCATCGTTTCATTAGCCATTTGCGCAACGATATCGTTTCGAGTTTAATGTTTCGTTTAAAGACTTCTTCTGTCTGCATGTATGTATCAGTGCGATTGCAGAATAGTTTTTCCAAAAATATTAGTTCCCCCCTCCCCCAATTTCCCTGGTCAACAATCTTAAACGGAAGTGGTAATAAATTAATACACAACTTATGTTGTCTACAGAATCTGGCAAAATCTGGCAACATCTTGCGCTGTAGAATGTCCCCTTGTACCCGTGACTTTTCCTTGGGTGTAAGGCCTAAACTTAAAAAGGGCCTACACTTTTAAAGCCGGGTAGCAGGCCCTCAATCGTTACGTTGGATCAACGAAGAGAGGATATGGATACACGGGAGCCGAAATGATGTCAGAAATAGGCCAGAATGAATCCCATGGCTGCTAATGAAGGCTGGTTGTCTCACACACTACCCTGGCTGACACCGACACTGTTAGCTTTAGGCCTATAGTTTTAGATTTTTGGCCTAAATGTCAGCTTTTAGGCTTAATTTTTACCTGCCGCTCGAGAGTAGACCTGTTCATCCATGCGATGTCGTGACTATTTTAAATGAAACTAAATGAATGTGTGTCGTTAAAGAAATCCTTTTGGTCTTACGGTTCCGTATTTTCCTGTAGTGCTTAAATGCGACAATCAAATGTTATTATTTCATTGAGTTACGTCGAGAAATCAACGAGCAAACAACGTGTTAATTTTTGGTCGCTGAATCTAATGGTGGAAGCCGTTTCTCTCTATCTGGTTCCGTTCTGAAGTTCAAAAAAGAGACGGACGGATGGACAAAGTCGTTGCTATAGTCTTCTACGCCGTTTCGGCTATACAGAAGAAAATATTTTTGGTAATCTCTGGGCTGTGTTACGCACATCCCATGTCGAATTCGATTCCCTCCCTCAGTTCGAATTTATGTTCGCCCCTCCCTCACTGATCGATTCATCGAAGGTGTGTTAAAGCAAGACCAACACTGAGATATGCCAGTCGACCTTGGTTTAGAATTCCATGCCCGTACCCTGACGCCGTCCCACGTAGACCTCAGTCTACAGCTCTGCTGTGTGTGATTACCCAATAGGCAGGTTGGGAACTGCACGTGTGCCCCGCGCTGTATAGGAGCTTCGTGACGACGGATCAAAATCATACTAATTTTTATAGAGCACGGAAATGTCTAAAACGTAATTTTTGAAGCCAGCAATAGGTCTTAGAATACCTAAAAATCCGTCAGCTTCCGGTGCTTCCTCACTGGGGAAGCTCACAGCGCTTCCTCAAACCCCCAAGCTGGTGTGGGTGAGTCGATAATTTTTTTTTTAATCTGTTAAAAAAATGACGGCAAAATTAAAAACGTATTATGTGGTAATTTGCGAGGGGGGCTTGGGCCCCCCGAGATTTCGACTGCCAAGGGGACCCCAAAGGGCTTAATCCGGCACTGGCAAGGAGAGCAGACATGATGTCATTTTACCGAAATGAATTGCTGAAGAATTGTTTTTAATTAGCTTGTATTGTGACCTTCAGGGTTAAGTTCAACAATTATTTCAGCAAGTTTAAAGGTACATTCCTCCCTGTTGGCTT
>JAHWFP010037012.1:50534-81797 GCA_023313725.1 Lithobius niger
AAGATAACTCACTGAACCCGTTATTAAAGTCACAACCGTGACCAGCGATTTATTTCTTCCAGCGATTTATGTCTATTTATTTCTCCTTTATTGAGCCTTGTGAGTGTATATGATTTGTCTTCCCTCTCCATTGTCTATGACCGAGTGAATTTCGGTCGAATGGAGCCCTGGTCACGGTTGTGACCTTAATAACGGGTTCAGTGAGTTATCTTCATGCCAATGGAGGATGTGGCCATACCGATTAAGGTGCTACGTAAGTAATCTGGGGGATAACTGGGTAGCTGGTTCGAATCCGGGTCATGCCACTCCGACGAAACGTAAGTGCATAAAGGTGGCTTACTGAACTACGTTATTTCTAGTGTATGGTTTTAGCTGTTCCCTTATTTCCAGCGATTTATGTATATTTATTTATTATACATTTTGCAGATGCATTCATTTTCCTTTTTTTTCCTCGCAAGAAACGGGATTGCTACCTATTCACTCTAACCTATATAAATGACGCAAAAGCTATTTCGAGCAGGATGCTGGAAATTAGTGAGTAGGTGTGTCCTTTTAATTCATCAGTAACAATAATAATTTTAATCGTTCGAAAGTCAAAACTCGTGAAAGTATTTATTTTACATTTACGCGACGTATTTACCGGTATCCGTTCGTGGCCATATCCTTCAGGTGTGTAAGGGATATAACAATTTCATTACCTGAAACACCAAAACACAAAGGAACACCATGATACAAACACCGGATGCTACGATGGCAACGTATTTAGTCATAAAGGAGTTATTGGGATGTTTACAAAAAAAAATACAAATTGATCGGATGCCATTTGTCGTATCCTTCCTCAATAAAAGGAAAACAATAAAAATCTTGAGTATAAAATTGCAATAATTTCAAATATGGTTCTACAGAAATCGTGGAGCTAGTAGGGAACTCATTCCTAGATCGAGTTTATCGACAGCAAAACCATGACACCTCTTTCCATTGCCTTTACCGTTATATTGGTTTTATTTTTGGGCCAAACAATTCTCGCTGCCACCGTTGACTTCAAAGCCTACGAGAACAATGATTTTAAAGGTAACGTATAAAAAGCAGTGAACATTTATAAGATTTACATACTGGTTCAATTTGTGGATTTGTGAATTTTCAACAAAGCAGCATACGATATGATGTTTTAGTGCGTCCGTTACCCCAACCTGTTAATTCTAATACTTTTGACCTAACCAAGGCCAATTGTCTATTATTACGTTTCCCAGGACATCGAAGGACATTCCAGGATATCCATTGTAGCTTCTTTACCTCGGCTATGTATCCACTGCCTATTGGATCTCTGATACAATTAGACAGATAAGATAAAATTTATATGCCACCAAAAAGCAAATCTGCAAGAAAGGGTCGAAATCAAAGCCACCAGAAAATCTTACCGGAACATCATTGAAGGGGCCATAACAATGTTTTCGCCCAGAGAGGTCCAAACTGGAGCAGTACGAATACTAAATAAAGACTTCGTACAGTTTAATTTAAAACTGGGAACTACCAGATTCAGACTACCAGTTCTAGACTCGGCGTCCCGAAAATCATGATGTGCTCGCACTATAAGTTCCCATCTCAACTGGCCTTGTTATTGCCACGATAGATTTCCATTGGTGATAACAGATGGCTACCCGAGCACGATCCAGTGACGAAGATGATGACTAAAATGAGTGGTCGTACCTCAGCGTATAGCGTAATTATAATGTACACTCTTGTTTTCGTCACGTCTAACTTTGATATTTGGTAGTAGTCAAAAGTCCTTCAAATTCCTTGAACATTTTATTGATATACTTTAATCCTCAAAATGGGTATAGAATACTTGCGTAAAGTATGAAATGAATCCCTTATTAACAGACATAAATTTGGAGAAACACTTAATGATCTAGACACACGCTAGTGTGTCGCGCCAAGTTAGGCAACAAACATCACATCAAATTGTCGAGGTTGTAAACCATTGTAGCGCGACGCCATAGCGTCAGTGTCTTATATCTTGAAGCATAGTTGGGCACATTTCAGGTACTTGGGGAAAATAATAATGCGGTACAAAAGCTTAAATTGTGTTGAAATCGAGAGCAATGACCCACCTGACAAAAATTAACTCGTGTAGGAATGCCTGCTAAGCTGCTTTCAATGCAAAATCTGACCCTCAATAACGTTGAAAATGTGTTACTAGTCCGCTCATCCCCATGTTAAATCCCATAGGGTGAGTATTCATCGATACATAGATACGGGAAGGCTTCCAGCTATGAAATTGGATGAATGGGTGCAGTACAATACGAACTGCGTACCTTTTATGGTTTGAAGCCCGGGGGCGTAACGGGGATGGTATAATAAATAATAATTTTTTTTTTTTTTTTTTTTCTTCGTTGCGGGAGCAACAGGACACGAAAGGACAATGAAGTCACTGACAACGAGCCTAGTAAAACAGGGTACAATTAAGGGAAAAAATAGAAAAAGAAACAAAATATGAGTCGAGAAATGGGCAACACCAGGACTATAGCGCGACACCAAGGTAATTACAAAATTGTATAAAGCATGGCAAATTTTTTGTTGCCAATTGTCAACTGTTGGAAGCACAGGAAGCCAAAACACACAAGTTACGAAATAAAATTAAAACCAACATGGTTTACGTTTCAAGAACCTTGACAGATTCTGTTGTTTATTTCCGCACGAAATTTATCAATGGTAGCAGAGGAGACAGCAGACTCGGGCAGAGCATTCCAAACCTCAATCACACGATGGGAAAAGAAGTTTACACGACCGTTTAAGTGTGCTGGTTGACTTCTGAGTTTAAGTGAATGGCCGCGTGTCAAGCACATATTATTGTGCTCAAAAAAAGGAACTGCTAAAGGAAGTTTGTCATGGATAATTTTAAAAGTCAAAATCAGATCCGTCTTTAGGCGTCGAAGTTCAAGTAATTCCAATCTCGCAGACCGTAAGCGCTCAATGTAGGTGAGATTTCGTAATCCTGGTAAGGACTTTGTAAATCTCCGCTGGACAGATTCAACTCTGTCGATGTCCTGCAGCAAGTAAGGCGACCAAACCGGGCTTGCATATTCCAGGATAGGACGCACAAAAACTTTGAAGGCCCAAACTTTGGTTTTAAGGTCGCAAGCAGAAAAACAGCGGTTTACAATAGCTAAGTGTTTAAATGCAGTTGCAGTGATTTGGGAACAATGATAACTAAACTAGAACTAGGGCGGTATCTGATCGCCTTCGAACCTCTAACTTTCGTTCTTGATTAATGAAAACATTCTTGGCAAATGCTTTCGCAGTAGTGGGAGGGCGCGTAAGTACGAAAATATTGTTATAACCATTGTTAGTATTGTCAGCATCGTCTCTCATTGGACGGCCAAAGTTCCGACAATGAGAACATGTATACTGACGTGCGTGCCTAGACACACACTAGTGTATCACGAAAATCTAAACAACGTTACAAAGAAATTGTATTCACGTCCAATTCACGAAAAATAAACCAACTGTAAAAACAAAGCAAAATAAATAAAGCCAAAAACTGGTAAAGAGGCCACCAAGTTGAGAGTGGTTCGGCCCTCTGAAGGAGTGATATCAACACACCAAAACTAACTAAATAAAACAAATTAAAACACAATTAAAACCAAACCAAAAACTTATAAAGAGGTGACTAAGATGAAAATGGTTCGGCCTATGGGCAAAAGGTAGTACCAAAGTGTTGAAAACTAATTTCTTGTTGACGTGGCACTTTATTACAAATCTGCACGGTAGTGGAGTTGAGTAAATATACAATTAAAAAAAAAGTGATAACATATCAAAAACCAAAACTGGTAAAAGGGACCGCCAAGTTCCGAATGGTTCGGCCCTTCAAAGGAGTGATATCAACACACCAAAACATTCGCCAACTTAATCGCACCGAATAATATTTTTGGACGAATAACTTGGCGAATGTTTTGGTGTGTTGATATCACTCCTTTGAAGGGCCGAACCATTCGGAACTTGGCGGTCCCTGTTACCAGTTTTGGTTTTAGATATGATATTACTACTACGTGGCACATATATATAACAAATTCCCAAATGAATCTTGAAACATTTTAATATTTATGTATTGCACAGATCCCTTTGAATAAGTATACCCACCACCTCTTGGCGGCTATTCAAACGTGAATTATGTTTTCAAACCAGATTCCGAAAAACGGTTCGACATGTGTGAGTTAGTCGTGAAGGAAGACCGCGTCACAGCAAGATTGTGCTAAAACGGACATTTGTTGCTATATCCTCGATAGCGTGCGAGGGGGCAGGGTGGTAACTTTTAGTAAAGGGGCACTGTAAGTTTTAGTGGACACTTTTTCTAGGGACCTTTTTTCCTCTCAATCTCTCATTTTACATTTTCTTAACCATTTTTGCCTTTATTAAGCCTACCCTCAGGTCCGTGCGCACCCTGTGAGCCGAGCTATTTAAAACAGGCCTTTTTTTGGTCATTTTTAGGCCTTTAGGCAGTTTCTCACAACTGCACCACCAAATTTCGCCACAAAAAGGCCATTTAAAAAAAAATAAAAAGTGCATTTCCGAAAAGGGCTGGGGCAATGCTCCCTTCACCTTCCCATCAATGGCGAATCCAAGGGAGAGGCCAAGGGGGCTGCGGCCCCCTCCAAGGCAAATAAACTCGGAACAAACTGACGAAATTGATGAAAGAACCCAGCTAAATCATAACAAAAATGAACGAAAGTGTAGAAAAATCATCCTGGGGCTCTCGCTAAGAATTCGTTCTGAATCCTACCTTGGTTTCCATGCACGCCACGCCACTGTGTATCCTTGTGTACCATTGTTAACTGCCAGTTGTTACATGTGTGCCAGTCCGGCACTGCCGCCAAATTTCACGAAAATGTTGTTCAATATTAAAAGACGTTTCCGTAATTGAGTACTCGTCCCACCATCAGTTATATTAGGTCAGTCGATGGATTCCGAACCGGGATTCACTTGGTTTGGAGACGAGGACGCTGATGGCTCAAGTTCGTCAAGGCCCCCTCACAAAGCGTGTGGCGCGCCTTGATGACTTTTTCGCCCGTATAGCCAGGGCCGTAGAGAAGGGTACTTGGTTGGAGGAGGGGGGGGGGGGGAAGACTCTCATTTTGCCAACTCATCTTAGGATTTTGCCAACTGGTTAAAAAATGCCAGTAGTGTTTCCAATAAAGTACTTTGCTATGGCAAACTCAGCTAGGGAGTCTGGGGGAACGCTGTAAGCTCCCCCAATGGGGTCCGGAAGCTGAACCATTTTACGCTATTTTAGTGCTTGTTTCTGGCCTCCAGTAAACACAGAAGCAACAAATTGTCAAGTAAAGTTTTGGTGATTTTTTAAATTCATTCTTAGGATGGCAGGTTTCGTAAAAATTTTATTGTGTACCTATCATGTTTTTCAATATGTTTTTTTTCCACATTAAATTAAACGTTCAGTTTAAAATTATATAAACAGGCCAGCTGGCCATTGACGATTGGGGGGTTGGCTTAATTGCACATTTTGGACCTTTAGGCCAAAATGATCGACGATGACTCCTGTGTGCAAGCATGGGCAGTAGGGGCTGGGTCTGGGATAAAAAAAAAAATTTTAAATGAACTATCGAAAGGTGAAATATAATGAAATTTTTTTCTCAGTTTTATCCCAAACAACAAGGCCTAGAGGGGTATTATTGTAAAATACACTTTCACATTTTAAAACAAAAACATGCTCCTGTTTTAAAATAACAGAGCGTTAAAAACGAAAGAAATGGCAAAACCTTTCAACTCAGTTTTGTCCAAAACAACTTTGGGTATTATTGGAGAAGAGCTTCCACATTTGATGCTATACTAAATAAAACCTATACTTGCAGTAATGGTACTAATAGCTTCAAAACCTTGTAAACGCTCATAGCATGAGGGGTCTTGGGGGGGAGCTTGCCTCCTAGAAGCTGAGCCGTTTTTGGAAATTTTGACTCTGAAAGTGCCATTTTTGAGGTCCAAAAATGACTTTTTCTTCCAGAGATTGGTCGGTGTGTTTTTGACCACCCTCCCCCCTTCTGAAGGGATCTGACCCCTCCCCCCCTTGAGAGAGTCCAAAAACTTCATGACTCCCCCTTTCCTCCGGCCTCCCCTGACGATAAATAATTACCGGTTTCTTAGGGTAATTTTTGCCCTCATTTCGTGGCCTTTGGGTCGTTTTTGTCCTGTTATATCTTATGAACGCTTATCGTGAAATTTTGAACTTTCGCAGTTCGAAATTGTTTTAAATTTGAACAAGTTTGATTTGGAAAATGTAGTTGTTTCTGCATTAATACAAATTCTAATTTAGTGACGATAGGTTAACAGAAAAAGGACAACAGAAAATCAAACAGCTGATTCAATTTTTCCAAATCGGTTTTCGATTTTGCTAACTGTACCCATCAGTTTTCATGAAGTACGGCTTTAGTAACTCACTTTTCGACCTGTTTCCCGGTAACGGACTAAGTGTAGTTCTCACCTACTACCTCTTAAGTAATCGTATAGAGCTAGGTGGAAACTAGCCCTAGTCTGTTACCAGGAACCAGGCCGTTTCTGATGATCCATTCGACTCTATTATAATTGGTATTTTCCTAAGAAAGCTAACTTTTCCGATTGTTAGTTTTCAGAATAATTTACTGACTGAAAGTGGGTCGAGTATTTCAAATCCGAAAACTCTTTCGTGATGTTAAGAACCGTTTACTTTTTAACATCCTGACATAAAGCATTGTTCCCCACTTGGGTTTACGAACCGGTCAATATTCATGGCCGGGGAGGAGGAGGGGGGGGGGGATGAAGAGGAAAAATTTGGGAGGTATGGATTTTTTTTTTACTCTTTCGAGGGAGAGAGGTCAAACATAACGTGATGAGTGTTTACACAGTTTTGATCCTGTCATTATCAGTACTACATAGCGTAGTTTTTCTATATAGAGAGACATTTTCTAGAAAGTCTTGTATCCTGGTTCTTTGGCGTCTTCTGTCTTTCTGGTGCAGGAGTGTGCGTGGGCATGCAAGTAAACAGTGCGTTTCTCATACTTAATCGCAATCAGATGGGTGTAAGGCAGTGTAAGAAACATCGGCATTTTATAGAATAATTTTTATTTTTAGATTCTAGATTTTAATTTAGGTTTAACTTTAGATTATTGGATTTCTTTTTCCTTCGCTCATGTATTAACAATTCATTTGGAATACACCAATTCTTATTCATACGAATCTTGAATCTCCAAGTAAAGATTGGCGTCTGCAATTCGTCTTCTGTTCTCGTTTTGATCATGACGCCAACAACAATCCTAATCGACAAAGCTCGTCCAAGGACAAAGCGTCACGCGCTGTTAGCGCTGGCAGCCAAGTGGCGTCAAATCATGACGTTGCATCTGTTTGGATCAATTGACCACAAAACTTCTATTTCGTGCAGCAAAGGCGCCGCATCTGAAAACGCGTGTCGCTGGTGCAACTGACGGAAACATAACATACAGCGTCGCAAGCCCGGACTGGCAGCCCTGGGGCTCAAGTGCCAAGACCTTTTAAAAGGCCCCCAAACACAATTCGGGGGGGGGGGGGCGGGCGCTATACAAGCTCATCATGAACTGGTAAATATGTGTGGCGGTGTCGGGGAAATGAAAATGTTACCTTCAATTTTTTTCAATGACCCTCCCCCTTTCAAAACCCTGATAAATACCGACCTCCCCACCCAAGGTCCAAAAATAATGTGACCCCCGCCCCCTCCTCGAAAAAAAAAAAACACTTTTCGTATGCCTATTGAAAATACCTGCCGATGACTTCCTGCAGCCAAATTAAGGAAGCAGCACGCTGTGCCGATAAGTTACCACTAACAACAGTAGTACGGATAACTTGACCCGTTTTTAACGTTAGGACAAGACTGAGTTAAAAATGATCTATAAATGGCCGATGTTCCTTACACTCATCTTGCATCGTATTTGAAATGATCAAAGAAGGGACCACATTTTAAGAGAAAATACAATTCATCAACAACACAAATTTTACTTGTAGCTAAAAATCTAAAAAGGCCCCCTTACGAATCTATGGTAGGGCCCATGTGCCGTTGGCACTATGGCCAGTCCGGGCCTGCAGCGTCGCGCGTCAAAAGTGTTGCGTGAACAAGATCATAGACGTGAGATTTCCAGCAGCCTAATTTTAGTTTGAATCTTGATCCACTCGATTTTACCAAATAACGAGCAGACTCCAAAAATGAAATATTATCACACTTAAACAGCTTCGCCCCTACCGTAAATATTACAGCATCGACAAATGATGGTACACTACCGATACGGATAAACTTTAATTACCGTGTCCTACAATGTTAATTCATGTTTAAAACTAATTGTACAAAAAAATCAAATATTGCAGAATCCGTTAATGATATGATTATTATTAGAATTTTTTTTTTTGTAAATAATAACGTTTTGACATATGTGCGATAAGAAATGAAACTACTGCGTTAAGGGAGACGTTAAGTGCTTTCATCGGCTGCCGCCCTTTTTCGACCTCTTTGTTTCCGGCGTGTTGAACCATAGAATTATATACTACCCATGGTGCAGTAGTATGTGATCCCAGGACTCCACACCCTATGCTAGACTCGTGCGCTCGTTGATGCAAACGAAGGAGCGCCAGCTGCGCCATTATTAAGGCAAAAGTAGACGGCCGGCGCATATAAAGTATATATATTATATTGCTGTGGTTATAAAGACTAGGGCAGTGACACGAAGTAGTATTATTGTGTATAACTCTATGGTGGAGCCAGTAACTGGGTTAGCTGCAAGGAGCACTCGTGGGAAAAAGGAAGATCGTCTTATTGAAGCCAATGCTATTAGACTGGATTTCTTAAGTCTATTTCGCGCGATTTTTGTGGTTGGAGAAAACAACGTTCTTTTAAGCCTATGAAATCCGCTCTCAAAGTACTGTCTTGACGAGAAGTGCCGTTTTTTCCGTTACATTTTAATCTAGTGTACCTTGTAGCTATTACCTCCAAATGGTGTCTCGTAGCCAATATGACGTCACATGACGCTGCTCTATATTAATACTGCTGTAGTAATTTGTTACTTTTGTTATACAGACAGTTTCGCACGACTGAAAGAAGAAGATGACTTAAAAAAACTGAACAAAAGAATGTAAATTAAAAAAAAATCAATAAAATAAAATCGCTTCCAAAACTAAATGTATTAAATTATTAATTTATATTACCTGGTATTTCAACAGTGTTGGGTGTTTTTAAGACGATGGCGATGGTAAGATGCTGTGGTCAGTAGCTCACTTGGTGGGGGAAGGAGGCGTAGGGCCCCTAAGAGCCGACGGTAACAATCACATGTGACACCAGTAAACTAAAGGCAAATACCGCAATTGGAAAAAAAAATCTGCACATTGGTTTAAACGTTTTACAGACACAAAACTGCTGCAACTGAGTTGTTTTACAGGGCAACCCCCTTCCCCTCCTTACACCACTTAGCGGACTTCTTGTACCCCATTTTGAATTGTAATTGTTGTTCTCCTCCCCCATCCTCCACCGTGCGCCACTTCTCCCCCAAATCAAAATCTGGGCACGATACTGTTAAAGACTGTATTTTTCCTAGAGCTACGATTTACAGCTCCCTTGAGTTATGTGTGGAAGAATGTTATACAGTAAAAAAATACAAAAATTCAGAATGTGCAGAAGGAGCCAACAAGGTGTTGAGTGAGACGGTTCCAATCACTTCTGCTTCATTTTCAAGAGTACCCTTAACTAAAGAAACATGTCAACACAAATCAGGCTTGAGGGAAGCCTGGAGTCAGGCCAAGGGTACATTTAAAAATTTTAAATTTAGAAAAATATGTGCGAGCCCGGACGGAAATGGGCCACAGTCATGACAAATAAAAGCAGAGTGACAAAGGTGTGACCAGTTTCCTGGGGAAGGTCGGGCAGGTCCACAATTTGTATGCTGGTACTGCGACACTCTGGTGGCGAAATTTAGTAACATTTAATTTTTGAAGTTTTATTTAATTTTTAAATGTACTCTTGGCTTGACTCCAGGCTTCCCTCATGATTCATGATTATCGCTGGGGATATCCAGTTGAGGTCTAAACTAGCCCCGGAGTAGCTTAACCCTAGAGCTAACTAACCCTCGACCTGGGAGTTAGTGGACTGGAGAAAAAAGTTGGTGATATCCATGTTGGACTGAGTTGGGGTTTTGTTAGCTCTTTACTCCTTAGAACTCGACCTTCAGGCTAAATTAGCTTTGTAAAAATGTTGTTAAAGCTCAGGAATAACGCTAATACTAGATGGATATCACCGCTTTTTACAGCTTGGAACTAACTACTCAGTATTAAGCTTACCCTCGACCTTCAGGCTAAATTTTGCTTAGCCCTCAACTTATTTCGTGATGGATATCACCATTCCTCCTTATTACCGAGCTTAACCCAAGGATTAGTTTAAACCCCAACTGGCTATCCCCACCGTTTATGTTGCTTTAGTTAAGGGTTCTTCTTGAAAATGAATCAGAAGTGATTGGAACCGTCGAGGCTAACGTTCTCACTCAACACCTTGTTGGCTACTTCTGTACATGGATGAATGTTGACATCTCTGCCATTTTATTGTCTAATTCCAAACCTACGTTTATTTATTTCTATTTACAGGCAGGCTAATTGAAAGATCGTTCTCCACTGGTGCTTGTATACAGATTCCTGATCGTATGAATAACAAAATTTCATCAATCAAGATTTCGCTTGGATGTTTACGAGTATGGAAGGAAAAGAATTGCATGGGAATTAACGCAGATTTCTCCAAATCGGCATATCCTAATGGAGTTCTTGTAAACACCCTTAAAGAAAAGGGCTTGAACGATGCTATCAGCTCTGTTTCAGCATGTAACTGACGATATTATTATTGTACTTTGATGACTTGTTAATAAAATTTAATTTAAATAACTCGTGCTTTTTTCAGAGGTTGTATTTTTTTTTTTTTTTTACTCTTCTGGTCAAATGTTTGTTCTTTTTAAGAAAAATATAAAAAATGTAAACAAAACATCAAATCAGCTAAGGCCACTAAAAGTTAATTAAGTGGTTCTCAGGAGCACACGCATGCATGGGTTTCTTCTTAACGCATGAAACGTTTATTATGACATTGTCTAAAAAAAATTCCGATCACGCATCAGCGCTTTCGCCAAAGACTTCCTGAGCCGATGACCACATCAGCCCTTTTCTCCAGTCACCTTCCTAAACGACCAAACAGAGCGAACCAAACGGACCACTGTTGGTGACAGTTTGGCTCATTCCTTGCTAATATCCGTGTTGGTGCGGCTTGATTGACGTCAACATCGTCAGCGATGAATCTGTTTCGTCAAAACTGTTAGCTCGCCTCGCGTATGCTCAACCTCCCTGAGATGGTTCGCAATTTGGCATTGCTCTCGCCTGGTCACATCTATTAGCCAATCCTGGTCCAATCCATTAGCCAGGTCTGGTCGCGGTGAAGGTATGACGTAACGAATACTGTGCTGAGTTTGTTGAGCTGTGTTGTAGTTTAGGAAGGTACTGATGATCGCCTCGAAACGAATCTATGTGCCGTTCAGAGGCATGTCATAACTAAAAACTTGGATCTTAAAGAATGACATTTATCAAATGTACAATTTTTGCTTGCTGATCCTGGCATTAAATTGTTATTGTACTCCACAACAAAATCTAAGTTACTGAATTTGTTTTGTTTGGTAAAAAAAAATTTTTAAAAAAATCAATCGGCCGCGCCTGAAAAATCACGAATAAAAATTTTAAAAACACCGCCCACCGGCGTCAATTTATTTTAGTACCACTATTAATAACCACTTAATTTTTAGCGGCCTAAAAGGACATGCCCTGTAACTATTTTAGTGCATCCCATACATAAATAGCTTTTGAAACATTTACTTAAGTGGGAGTGACTGTAGCAAAACCGTCTTATACGACAGAAAAAAAAAACAGACATTTACATAATTATGTTTTGAGCTAA
This sequence comes from Lithobius niger, assembly GCA_023313725.1. Lineage (NCBI taxonomy): Eukaryota > Metazoa > Arthropoda > Chilopoda > Lithobiomorpha > Lithobiidae > Lithobius > Lithobius niger. Next base: position 62,518 of record JAHWFP010037012.1, read on the forward strand.
TATTGGAAAAAGAGCAATACAGGAAAACCAACATGGAGGAAGGCACCTTTAATAACAACGGCATCGAGTGTCAAGAAATGGTATTAAAATTAAAGCAACATATCGCCTGCCTTATAACAGCTAAGCGCCGATCGCATCCGCGCATTTACCATAGTCAAGGTGAACTGAGACAATAGCTTCGTTCCTCGCAGCGAAAAACGCTGCTACTATCTCAGTTGGCATTGCGCCTAATATACAAGCGAGCGTGAACCGAAATGATTCTGGTATTTTAAAATCACAATTTATAATTTTCTAGACTAGTGTCTTATAATTTTGCTTCGGCGATCAATTGGAATAATTAATTTTAATTTTTACTGCATTATTCTTTTAGACTTTTGATCTCATAGTAATTATTAGCAAACGATTAAAATTAGTTCTGCGCACACACAGATAAAATTTCAACGTCATTGTAGGTGCGCAGGAACGGGTCGTTCTTACATATAGTTAACAATATTCAACAGAAAATCTCGTGGACGCCACATTTTAAAACGGATTTTTAGGATGGGAAAAATTAACGGTAAGTAAATAGTCGTATGGGGCCGTACTTGGTCTGGAGGATCGAGAAAAATGGCGCTGGGAACTATATCCCTTTAACAACACGCAATTTTTTTTTCAGTTGCATAAAATACTTTAAGTCAATAGATTTCATTTTCAAGAATAAGTTTTAAAAGTTTTTTGCTTAGAAATGAAGCACGTTTGTAAATCGATTTAGTACGGCTGGAAGTAAGTCGATTTCTAGTTAGAATGCAAACTTAACATACATACGTAAACTTATAGTACGCCGCAACTATCTTTTCCCAAGAACGGGTTCATGGGCCCCTCCGCAACTAGTATCCAATTTTGGTGACAAAGGGGCTCCCAATCAGAACCAAACAACAGACGCCCCCCCCCCCCCCTCCCGCCCCGTTGTGCAGTACTAAGATTTTCGTCGGGGAATGTCTGCAAGGGGGACCAAACGGATTATTATCAGCTGGGTGAAGTAGCAAAGTAGATCTTAAGAAACAAAATAAACTGATAAAAAAAATTGTTCATTTCTCTCGTTTATCAAGTGTGCCCCCCGCCCCCCATACTCTGGAAAGTCTGCGTACTCCTATAATAAATAAATATACATAATCGCTAGAAATAATATTAAGAAAAATTGGAAATTAGCCAATAGCGAAAATCATACACTAGAAATAACGTAGTTCAGTAAACCACCTTTATGCACCTACGTTTCGTAGCAGTGGCATGACCCGGATTCGAACCGGCTACCCAGTTCGCCCCCAGATCACCTGCATAGCGCTTTAATCGCTATGGCCACAACCTCCTGGGTAGCCGGTTCGAATCCGGGTAATGCCACTCCGACGAAACGTAAGTGCATAAAGGTGGCTTACTGAACTACGTTATTTCTAGTGTATGATTTTCGCTATTGGCTAATTTCCAATTTTCCTTAATACTCCTATAATGGGATAAGGACTTAACTAATGTCTGTAGAACACTTGACCGCAAAGTAATCGATTTTTAACTGTAAATTTAAACAACTGGATGAATTTTATTGGGGGAAAAAAAGGTCGGTCCAGGCTTAGCAAGACTTTCGAGACAGGACAATATTAACATTGTGGTCACCAAGCCCGAGACAAGATTAATAAGATTGCAAGCATAGGAATCGACACAAGATAAAGAATATTTATTTATCGTCTTGTATTGTCTGGACAAAATCACTACACTTACCTTACCTCCTGGACTGAACCACAGGCTAACAAACCACAGACTGAATTGTCCAGTTTCAGACTGAGCCGTGTGCCCGTTAGACAAAGACAGATACGCCCTTGAGCATAGGCGCACTGGCGCCCTAAGTTTTAATACTAGCTTTTTTGTCATTTTCTTTTGTTATTAATTGAGAAAGGGGAAAAAATACAACGGAAATGACGTAACTAAAACGTTAACATTGTTACAGTGTTCCCACCAAAATGCTGAAATCAATTTCCCTGAGTTTTGCATGTTTTCCAGAGTCGATGAAGTCATTTTCCAGGCTATTTACCGTAATTTTAGGAAGGGATTTTTTTCACACATTTTATCAGTTATGTGTCCCTTTTAGTTGGGAAATACGATATTTAAAATATTAATTTTTTTTCCTGAGTTCTCCAGGTTTTTTGTAAAAAAATCAGAGAATTCCCAGATCTCTCCCCGAGTTTCAAACGTAGTTTAAATTCCCTGGTCTTCCGAGTTTTTCCAGGTTGGTGGAAACCCTGTGTTAACACACCACCATCGTTCGAATCGCATAAATACGTACATTCGTAACACAGATGACGAAATATTCGTCCACGCCGAAACTATCACTTCTTTGGTTAAGGGAGCATTTATGCAACGACTCGCCTTTGCATTCTCGCAACTAGAATTTAACCATGATGGCAAATGTGTCGTTGCTATGGTAACAACGCTACCCGGATTAGCTAAATCCTTGATCGTTTGAGTAAATGCTTGCAGTCTTATAATCCGTGACAATAAAATAAATGATTCCTCCTGACGAAACGCTTTTCCCAGTCGCGTCTGAACTCACATATTAACTGCTTTCGCAGCGAGCTGCCAGAGCTAAAACAGCCGCCATGTTGGAATTTCAGATCATTTCTAGCTTCTAGCTTCTCTTACAGTGGACAAAGTGTCGGACACACTTTCCTGTCTTCCGGTACATACAATTGCACCAATAAAATTCGCCCAGCAATGAAAATTTTAATGAGTTTTGTGCAATAAAGTGTCTTTATCATGCAAAATAAGCTCACCATATTAGCGTCGATAGCCAAACACTTTAAAAGCCTCTAACTCCCCACCTCCCAAAAATTTCTAGTTTAAGTATTTTCCACTCATTTCAAAGGACCGAAGTCATCCCTTCCCCCCCCCCTCCCCGGACGGTGCCCTTTTTTTTTACTGTAGGGCAAATGGAAAAGCCCTAATTTTCCAAAGCCCTAATACCCTGGAACTGTCAATTAAAGGAACTCACCCTCCAAATAAAACTGTATAAGTTGTCATCAATATTTCATAAGAATTAATCACAAGGCTTCATTCTGTTGCTCAATCGTTTGCTGTAAATAAATTTTAAAATGTGAAGGCTAAAATCTATTTTTTTTTACTCCCCGGATCGTGTTATGCACATCCCACGCCGAATTCGATTCCTGCCCTGCGTCGCTGGATTTATGTTCGCCCCTCGTTCATTGGTCCACTCACCCATGGATGTAATATATACTAACACACTACGTGATTCGCCGCCTATCCCAGTCTGCCATGGTTTAGAATTCTTCGCCAATATCCTGACGTCGTTCCACTTAGACCTCATTCTACAGCAGTTAAGAGCAAGGATACGTGGCCTTACCGAAATGAAATATTAAAGAATTGTTTTTAATTGTTTTTTTATTCTTTTCCATTAAATCCACTATATTTTTGTCTGTGTAGTATTATGGACTTCAGGGTAAATTGAACAACGTTTTCATTAAATTTAATTCATCCGTAACAGTAATAATTTTCATCATTCAAAAACCAAACCCATGAAAGGATTGTTTTTCAGGTCGTTAGGACATTTGCACGACGCATTTACCGGTTTCCGTTCGCAACCACATCCTTATTCAGGTGTGTAAAGGATATAACAAAAATGCATTATTTGAAACGCCACAACATAAAGGAACAACAACCATAACACAAACAGAGGATGCTACGACGGCAAAGTATATACCTACAAAAGATTTAGGATGTTGACAACAAAAAATTACAAACTGACCGGATGCCACTTATCATATCCTTCCTCAGTAAAAGGAAACCAATATAAGTCTTGAATATAAAATAGCAATAATTTGAAATTGCTTCTACAGAAATCGTAAAGCCGGTACGAAATTCATTCCTAAATTGAGTGTCTCAACAGCGAAACCATGACACCTTTATCTATGGCCTTTACCGCCCTACTGGTTCTATTTTTGGGCCAAACAATTCTCGCTGCTACCGTTGACTTCAGAGCTTACGAAAACAATAATTTTAAAGGTAACGTATAAAAGAAAAGCAGTGAATATTTATAAGGTTTGCATACTGATTCAATTTGTATATCAATAATTTTCACCCATTTTTTTTTAATTAATTTCTTTGAGCCTAAGTTAGCCGCAGTCATTTAATACTCGTCTGGCTGAACCGGCTCAATTTTGAACATTACAGGAGAAGAAGCAATGTAAGAAACTGTGCGACGAATCACTTTGAACTTGGGAAAACATTATGTTGGAATTAAGTATGCTGTATGTTCAAACACTTCACAAACACCGAGTTTGGCATATTTTCTAATACAGTTGGAAAATACTCGCATTCGTCTTCTTCAGGCCTTTTTAAACTGTTAATTCTTGTTTACCTATATCATCATCACAAATGCTGTCGTCTGCTTCCATGACAGCATGCCCGTGATTCTGGAAGCTGGGTACCATGGTATAGGGTATGATGTTCTTCGGAATGGTAATTTCCCGTTTCACAGAATCCCGTTTCGTAAACAAGAACTAACAGTTTAAAAAGACCGGGAGAAGACGAACGCGAGTATTTTCCATTATTTGTTCATCGAAAATTTGCCAACTCGGTGTTTGTGAAGTGTTCGAACATACAGAATACTTAATTCCAACATAAAGAAGCAATGGCTAGTAAAGGGAGGAGAGCCAACCCGGGATATACCTCCGATCATCGTAGGGGCCGAAAAATCGTCCAGAATTGGCCAGAATAGTTCCCATAGGCACTGAAGGAGCATGGTAGCCTCTCGGCAGTTTGGTTTTGCCAGGGTCTCCTTTCCAGGGGTTCGACCAGACCCGCAAACTTCCAGCAACCAGTCTGAGTTCTCTCACCGCTCAGTCCTTGAAAGTCGGCAAGCACGTAGTTTCAGTTGTAGTCCATTTCCCTTGGTTGCGCGTACATTGGTGGTTCGTTAATAATGATTGCAATTATACTATCCGGAGCCCGTGCTACCCACGGTGCGCCGAACGTGTATATAGGTTATGATGTTTTAACGTGTCCCTTCCCCCAAGTCACATCACCCAGCCTCTTAGTTTTAATATTTTTAACCTATCCAAGGCCAATTGTCTACTATTACGCATCCCAGTATACCCCAGGAATTTCAGTGTAGCTTCTTTTCCCAGTGAAGTATCCCCGCCACCTCTTCAACCTGCGATGAAGTTCTGCCAAATTTTGTGATCGCATTATTAATTCCCCATCTCAGTTGGCCTCGTTACTTTCACTGTAGCTTATCAGTGGCGACGAAAGATGGCACCCCATGCACGCACTCAAACTTTCCAATAGGGAAGATGATGATGAACCCATTGGTCGTGCCTCAGCGTTATGACAACGCAGATTGTTGTGTTTGTGGTATCTAAATTTGATATTTGAGAGTAACAGGGAAGACGCGAAGCCCCCCTCCCACCCACCAAACCAAAATCAAACGTTTAAAGGGACATCCGGCCGGCCTTATAACATTCCGCGTGCCAAATTACAGCTACGCGCAGATCATCAGCCGAGCAATTACAGTACCAAGGTCGACTGGGGCGGCAGCTGCGTTCCTCGCATAGCTGCTGTCTTGGTTGGCTTTGTGAATAGTACATGAGACAGAATCAAGTCAACGATTGTGTCGTCACAACCGGAATGATTTTCATATTTTAAAATCACAATTTATAATTTTCTAGGCTAGTGTCTTATAATTTTGCTTCGACGATCTATTGGAATAATTAATTTTAACTTTTACCGCATTAGTCTATTAGATTTTTAGATCTCATGGTAATTATTAGAAAATTAGTAGATGTACACACAGAGAAGAAACGTCATGATTATTGTACGCACACAATGCATCATTTAGTGACGGATCGTTAGTAAATAAAGTTCCATTATATTGAACAAAAAAAAACTCCTAGACGCCACATTTTAAAAAGGATTTTTAGCAAGGGAAAGACTAACGGTAAGGAAATAGACCTTTGGGGCCGTACTTGATGTGGAGGGTCGAGAAAAATGGCGCTTGGAGGTATATCCCTTTAAGAAAACTGCGTTAGCTTCTTTCATAGCGACAGGAAGGACTTGACCTCATCAATGGATCATAAATTGTTAAAAACCTAACCTCGCACGACTAACTGCCCATCTCCGGTTTTTTTTTAATTAATTTCTTTTGAGCCTTAAGTCATCCGAAGCAATTGAATGCTTGTACGGCTGAACCGGCTCAATTTGGAACATTACCAGACTTTTTAGAGAAGAAGAAATATCTGGTAAAGGGAGGTGCCAACCCGGGGATTCGATCCGGGAAACCTCCTATCATCGTCGTGGCCAAAAGATTGTCCAGAATTGGCCAGAATAGTTCCCATATCTGTTGACAACCTTAGTTAAGCCTAGCTGTGACTTTAAATTGTAAAATTAGATTCTTTTGTTTTTTCAGCTGGATTTAAAACATTCCCAAAAAATGGGGTAGGAAACCGTTAAGAACGTTGAGTGTGAGAAAGAGAGTGCTATTTTTACGTTTTGGACTGTGCGGGCTGTGTGGGGGCGGGGGGGGGGGGGGGGGCCGTGAAAATAACTTTTTGGTCCCCCCCCCCCCGGCTAAAATTACTGTCCCACTGCAGCCTCCCCTGTAAGGTGATTCTGACGTCGCTCCTGGAGAGTACGTAGTTTTAAAGTCCTTAAAATTCCTTGCCCAACTTTATCCATTTACGAAATTAAATCCACAAATAATGTCTACAATACTTTTAGAAAGGAATTCATTACCAGAAACAAATTCGGAGGAAAACTTAATGATTACCACATGCCAAATGTTTGTAACAAATCGCCAAGTGAATCTTTGGAGTATTTTTATTGTTGCAAAGACCCTTTCAATCAAATTCGGGTGACTTTTATTATAATGTTAGGTAAGTCGCTGGCTTCGAACTGGCATTCACTTGGTTTGGAGCCGAAGGGACGCTGACCACTGGGCGGTTGCTGCACGATTTGCTCCGAGTCGCCGGGCCCCCTTACAAAACAAATGTTGCGGCGCGCCTTAGGACTTTTCCCCCCTCTAGCACTCATCCTTTTTTCGAGACGCCGTGCCTGTGAAACGGTTCAATTCTTATGAAAATGTGAAATTTTAAATACAAAATTTAAAAAAATTTTAAAAATTTTAAAAATGTTCATGTTTCAGGTAAATAATGTCCAAAAGATGATGAGGCATGCTAATTTATGTTTTACTTTTTATTTAATCAAAATGGCGATGCCGTACGACGGTACTTTCTTTTTAAGCACAAATAGCGTTCTGTATGGTCAATATACCCGGTCTTAATCTCTTTAAAAACTTCCAGTTGTGTAATTTTTAACATGATAAACGCCATTTTAAAATGTAGGTTATGTATCTTCACAATTGTACCATTACTACCCAACACCTCCACGACCACCCCCCCCCCCCATCCCCCCTCACCCGCGTTTGATAGGGACCGAGGCTCCTGCAGTATATTCCAGGGGAGGCCCGACCCCTTCCAATTCGACACTGTGCAACCAACACGTTCCAAAGTTTATAAACTGACGACTTTCTCAGCTTTCAAATGCTTCTGATTAGGATTAGCGTTTTGAGTTTTTTTTTTTTTTTATAAAAGTAGTAGGAGTCATCGTGTTGCGACCGGCTTCGTTGCTGTCTTGTGGTCTTTCTTTACATGAAACCGAAACTCGATGCGTCTTGTATTTGCGCAATTCATCAATAGGTGGTGTTGCTGTGGTCGGCAAGCTAGAAAAAGGTAGTTGGCGTGGAGTCAGGTGGAGTGAATGGTGACTGATGGAGGCGGATTAAAAAAGTTTAAAAGCCTGTGTTTGCTGGAAAATAAATCGTACGGCTCCTACCAAGCAGTTAACCAACCGGAAACAACATTTTGCGCAAGTGACAACTGAACAAGAGTAAAAAAAAAAAAAAAACAGACAACAAAAGTTTTTAAAAAAGGTCTTAAAAATATAGGTCTCAAACGGTATTTTATTGGTTGGGTGTATACTAGGCTGACGTGAGAAAGAGAGGCTTTTGCTTTGCTTTGCTTTACTGATATTGGGTTGTTTGAATCGTCGCCAACGAGGTTCATAACAATGGCGCTGTTTGAATATACATTGTTTGAACCCACGAATATAAAAATACTAGGATGCTCTTGAGAAAAAAGTAACTGGGGAACTTTGGCTCCCAAATTTGCCGTTCAATAACATTTCGTTTTATCCTCATTTACCGGCTTTGTATCTTATCTATGTCTATATCTATATTCTATATATATATATATATAATTACACAAGATCCGCAATGCAGCCATCGGCAGCAGCCATCTGCAGCAGCTGCATACGATACCATCTCCACCATCTACCGACGGAACGGCGAATTATAAGAGTAGCAGCTAAGCCCCGCTGAGATAGTACCTGCGCCCGGAACGCAACGGCCAGCAGCGCGAACATACGATGCCATCTACCAACCGAACGGCAAATTTAATGAGGGGGGCGATACGGGGGGGGGGAGGAGGCGATACGGGGGGGGAGGAGGCGAAGGGGACGGGAGCGAGACGACGCAGAATGAGCGAGCGAAGCGAGCGACTCCGCTAGTGTATCATAATCATTATGAACCCGGTGTGTGCACTTTAGTACCCTTTCGAACCTTTGGTTCCCTTTTGTACCTTGATGTACTTGACGTACCATTTTGCAGTTTTTTTATACCCTTTTTTAACCTTACGTATGGTTTCACGCTCGCCTCCAGCAGAAGACTGTGGTTTTCTGCTGGATCCCAGACCATGTTGGGATAGCAGGAAAGGAACACGCTGAAGAAGCTGCAAAGGGGCCCTTTCTGGTCATCCCGAAAGAGAAGTTAGCCTTGTTCCCTCGGATGCCTTTTCAACTTTTCGTCTGAGATTGCATCCTGCTTGGCAAGCCTTGTGGGACAGCCAAAACAGCAATAAGTGTGTGAGCTATAAAAGGCACTGTGCAGGACTGGCACTCATTTATTCGCCGCAGTCGCCAAGAAGAAGTAATGTTGGTCCGTTATGTACGGTCACAACAACCTAACACGTAGTTTCCTTTTGAGGGTGGGGGGGGGGGGGCGGAAGGATTCCTTTCTGAATGCCATTATTGTCACCGGCCACTTATGGTCATTGTGTGCGTGTGGAATGTCGCCATCTTGAAGGTGTTCTTCGCCATTTCCAACTATCACGAGACGTAACGCATCAATTAGGTGACGAGTCTGTACTCCTGTCCGGGTTTTTTTTAATTTTTGCAGGAGGTACAGATGTATGAAAGACCTACATTCTGTTCCACATTATGTTTGCGGACAACTAACTGTATGACGCCTCGATTTCTGGCGCTACTAGTGCTAAAACATGTGGATATCTCACTTGTAGACTCTGCACAGTTACTGTTACAGTCTACGAGTGGGAAATTTACATGTTTTTGTACTCGTAGTGGAAGAAAACGTGCGGTAATACATGCAGTTAGTTTCCTGCAAACATAATGTGGAACAGACTATAGAGTTGAGGTTTGTTTAACATCTCTGTCATGTGTTGCGCAGTGGCAACCCAGGCCACTGCATTGTGACTACGATTGGAGCTAATGACGTATCTGTCGATGCGCCATTAAGCCTCAATAAGCCCCCCCCCCCCCGTTTCGTAACCTTATATACACTTTCGTAATGTTTCGTACCTCTATGTTCCCTTTGGTAACCTTTTGTATTTTTTCACAAACTTTTGTACTCTTGAGTACCTTTTTTACCCTTTTGTACACTTTTGTACCTTTTCGTACCCTTGTGAAACCTTCTGTATCTTTTGGCACACTTTTGTACCCTTTTGTACACTTGTGAACCTTTTTGTACCCTTATTTAACCTCTTGTATCTTTTGGCAAACTTTTTGAACTCTTTGAGGACCTTTTTTACCCTTTTGTATGATACTGTACACTTTTGTACCTTTTCGTACCGTTACGTAACCTTTTGTATCTTTTGGCACACTTTTGTACCCTTCTGTACTTTTTTTGCTATTTCTTTTTTGCAATTTTTTGTACTATTCTGTGCCTTTGGGATCTTTTTTCTCTTTGAACCCTTTTGTACCCATTTGCACCTTTTTTTTGTACACATTTGTCCCCTTTTGTACCATTTGTCCCTTTTCGAACCATTGTGTACCCTTTTATACTCTTTCTTACCCCTGACCCCTCTGTACCATTTCATAACCTTTGTGTACTTTCGTGCCCTTATGTACTCTTTCATACCTCTTTACACCTTTTTGTGTATTATCGCACCCTATGTACCCTGTGTAGTTTCTTTACCCTTTGGTTTGTAACTGTATGTACCGTACGGTACCCTTGTACACCCCCTTTGTATCCATTATGCACCCATGTATACCCTTACTTTATTTATTTACCCTGTCATTTACGTTTTGGTTTGTAATTCTATCTGTCCTGAGTTTAAAATGTTTAGAAATCTTACACGAAAACGAAACCTGTTGTACCGACATTTTCAGGGGCTTATGAACAAAAGGGCTTGTCTCGCGTTTGGCAGGGAGACGGGTCCCCTCACCCTGATATGGGTGAAGCTCAGTTACTACCACTGCAAATCAGACTTCGCTATTTAGATCGCCACTAATGATGACTGTAGGTAAATTGACGTCATTGCTGTTCTGTTATTGTTGTAGTTAGGTTAGGTTAGTTGAATTAAGTCGAATTTAACTAACCGTAAAGCCAGGCTGCGTGGGAAGCTACGTATTGAGGTTACACGACCTCCTTTGAGCTTTTGCTTTGAGTCAAAATTTGGTACGTTCTCTTCTCGTGCACCCGGGAGTAATCTGCAAAGGTGAACAATATCACAGCTTCTAGATGGCATGCGGTATTTTCGAACGATTTCTCTCGGTGACAATGTGTCGTTAAGCTATACAATTTGAAAATCAATTCATTGGTTTTACCTCCAAGTGAGGGCAAAGAGTCCCAATGTCGTTGATCGGTGTCAATTCCTGCAACGGGGGTCAAAGTTGACGTTTATCAGGAAGTTCAGGCTTCCTTTTACCATTGCAAGCAACAGACAAGAAGCTGCTGACAAATCCAATTTTACTTTGATTTTTAGTCCGCCCACTGCAACCAAACAACGAAGAATCTAGGAACGGTATCCAGTACCCTTCACCTTCGGTTTCAGCGAGCAGACTCCAAAAATAACCACAATTTCACATTCAAACGGTTTCTCTCCACTGTGAACTAATTTTAGATAACAAGCGAAATGAGAGTATCCTAAGGATAAGGATGAACTGTAATAGCTGTGGGTATCGTTCAATGTTAAATCATGTTTAAAACTAATTGTATACAAAATTCTAATATTTCAGATATGTTACTGATACCTTTATTATTAGAATTTAATTCTTTAACATGATAACGTTTTGACTTATGTGCGACAAGAACTTTAACCATTGTTGCTTTCGTCGGCTACCACGTATTTTCGATCTCATTTGTTTCCGCGTGTTGAACCATAGAATTATATACTACCCAAAACCCATGCTTGAATAGTACGCGAGCCTGGCTCTGGTCCGTCGATCATACGACCTTAGGTCTCGGTTAATTAAATATTTATATACACTTTCAGGTAATATGATTGACGAACCATGGCCTGGTCAAGATTAGTTGCACCATGGAGCTGACCATAGTTCCACGTAGTGAAATTGCATATAAGTGTATGGTTCCATACTAATCTTCTTGCAGGTTCGCTGACTCAAAAGACTCTGGCCTGTCATCACGAGTTCGTCCATTCAACGCCGGCTGAGACAAAAACTACCATACTGTCAGTTATTTATTATTTACTTTACTACTACTATTCCAAGGTCTTTGATTATTTCCTAACTATAGACTGACCAAGGTTCGTCAATCCTATTACATGTTCTGCTAATTTAGGTCAGAAGATATACTTACGCCACACGTGTATTCAGATGGCGCTACTTGTGAGTGTAGGCGGCGAATGCTGGCGATTTATAATGTGAATATGTTGAAGGAACACTCATGTTCGGCGTTTGAAAATGAACACCGACAAAATTAGAACAAATTAAAAAAAATCCAATTAGAAAGAAATTCAAGAAAACAATAGGCTAGAACTTCAGCTATTCTTTATCCTTGTTCTTAAGTTTTATTAGTAGTAAAAAGGAAGAAACGTTCACACGTTCGGCTTTGCTGCACAGCTCCGTTGGCATGGCGACCATCCGCTGTTTCGGCAGCAACAAAGTCAGCTGACAGTGGGAGCGGGAAATTCAATGCACCAGCATAAACAAGTTTGAAATACCGATGAAATGCCGTACAAATGTCTTGTACCAGCCTATAGATATTCTCGATATGAAGACTCGGTGAGAAGAGACATATGTTTCGGTTCACTATACGAATGAGGTTTTTTGGGAGAAATGAAAAAAAAATGACACTGCGATGCAACGGCGAACTTGTCAGCAAAGCTCGAGTGCAAATGGTGCGGCCACTCCTCCCTTCTTGCTAATTTTTTTTTTTTACTCTCTTACGAACTCCCTTACGAACTCCCTTTTTTGTAATCAGTTAAGGAAAGTAAGGATAAAATGCAATGCAGACTGTGTGACTATTCTGTTTTATTTAAAAGGAATTAGGACTTTAACTTCTTACCAACCAAGAAATTCGTTTTGGTATGACAATTTGGTACAGCACTCATCTTAACAAATTCTTGAACTGCACCTTTAGTTTTGTATGATTTTCACCTATGTGCACAAAAAAATAAGTTTTTGCATGATATTTCTTAATTTCCATTTGGGTTTTATTCTTTGATTTTCATAAACTTGGACATAAACTAACAAAAGAGGTTATGCAGATATATTTAATTATGTTTGAAAACATTTTTGTATAATGAAAAGAAAAAAATATTTTCTACCAGTTTTCTATTGGTAGAATATTTCTGCAAATGTGTTCCCTACCATTTGGTGGCAGTCAATAAACTTTTTAGCATTTTTATTTTAACCTTTCGGGAACACAGTGTTTATCAGGGAATTGAGAAGGGAATCATTGAAGTTTGTAGCACCATACTGCAAACTTTCGACAAGTAGCACCACACTGCTAACGTTAATGACATTTTTACCTCTAATTTCTAATAAGGAAAAAATTCAACAGCATTAAAAGTGAAACAACAAAGTGGAATGCAATGCAGCATCACTATTGCCACTTCCAAGTGTACAACATCAAACTCAAAGGAGCTGTGATTTGCCCGAAGCCCTAAGGCCCTATGTCTGCAACAGCCAGATTCCCAGGCGGTCACCCACCCAAGTATCAATCCAACCCAATGCTGCTTAACTGCTCATCATCAAGTTTACACTTTTATAAACAATTTATGATCCATTCAGAGAAGCGTTCTTAACAATGAGAGTTGCTGCGTTTGCAATTCTTTTGCAAAACAATTCTTTTGCAATTCTTTTGCAAACGGTGGCAGTTCAATGGTTTGACCAATTTGAACCCATCACTCACAATCCTGACGTCTACAGTTCACCTGCAGTAGTTCAAGGCAGAGATCTAGCAATTTGAATGCCGTTCAGCAGCCTCTGTTCACATTTCTGAAGTTGGTTTGGAGTCCAACGTATGGACACGAAGAATGTGTCTAAAGTTCTTCAGCTGTTTTTGTTGTCCAGTAAGTAACCAGTGTTGAAGAGTCATTGTCTGTAAGAATCAGGCAGAAACAGGGGTGTTCTGATAGTTGACGTCTCGGATTTTAAATATAATTTTTTTATAGCATCTTCTGGTCAAGGTAAGATACCCTGTACAACATTTTTAATTAAAAGCCCCCCCATTCTCCCACAAAAAATTCCTAAAGTTGCCGTCCCCCCGTTTTAAAAATGTAACGCACTGAAATATTCCATATTCCCATGGTATATACTGGCCGCGCCGATGTTGTACCATACTAAATCGGGTTTAGAGATGTTCTTCTAGTAGGAAACATGGTTTATTAGCTGAAAACTTCTTGGTACACTTTCAGCGCAAAGGTAAGGGCTTACCATAAATACACAAAATATTCAATAATGTGCTGAAATTTAGAGTTGTTTACAGCTTGCGCTGATATCATACCATCCTGTTTAAGATATGAGTACTTAAGTACTAACCATGGCTACCTTCCCCCATGTTCGAAACTTTGGTACAACCTTAGCACGACGAATTATTGAATTTTAAAATTAATTTTTGTAAAATTATTAATAACATTCAAAAGCCAGTATCTCAATGCGCTGAGGTTGCACAATCATGTTCTGCAAGGCAATAAGGACTATGAACCTAATGTTCAAAAACCCACTTTACAGAATCATGGTACTTGGACCCACTTTTGCACAGTAAATTTTTCTAGCGTGGCTTGATTGGCCTGTTTTACAATTGTTTTCAGGAGAGGGCAGATTGGCCAGCACATGCTGAGACCTCTGGTGAGAGAAAGTGGAACCTAAGTTTACAACAACTTATTGCAAATGGCTGACTGATTCTGTATTGAGGATGGCCGAGTCATTATCTAAGCAAACTGAGCTAGCAGTGGATAGTCCAGTACATTGTTCCACTTTCTCTCACTAGAGGTCGGCATGCGCTAGCCAATCTGCCCTCTGCTGAGAAAAATTGTTACTAGGACTGCAACAAATTTTAAAACAGGCCAATCAAGCCACGCTAGAAAAATTTACTGTGCAAAAGTGGGTCCAAGTACCATGATTCTGTAAAGTGGGTTTTTGAACATTAGGTTCATAGTCCTTATCGCCTTGCAGAACATGATTGTGCAACCTCAGCGCATTGAGATACTGGCTTTTGAATTTTATTAATAATTTTACAAAAATTAATTTTAAAATTCAATAATTCGTCGCGCTAAGGTTGTACCAAAGTTTCGAACATGGGGGAAGGTAGCCATGGTTAGTACTTAAGTACTCATACCTTAAACAGGATGGTATGATATCAGCGCAAGCTGTAAACAACTCTTAAGTTCAGTCCATTATTGAATATTTTGTGTATTTACGGTAAGCCCTTACAATTGTGCTGAAAGTGTACCAAGAAGTTTTAAGCTGATAAACTATGTTTCTTACTAGAAGAACACCTCTAGACCCGATTTAGTATGGTTCAACATCAGCGCGGCCAGTAAAAGCCATGGGAATATGGAATATTTCACTGGGTTACATTTTTAAAAAGGAGGGAGGGCAACTTTAGAAATTTTTTCTGGGAGAATGGGGGGGCTTTTAAGCAAAAATTTTGTACAGGGCGTCTTACCTTGACCAGTAGATGATATAACAAAATTATACTTAAAATCCGAGATGTCAACTATCAGGACCTGCCTGATTCTTACAGACAATGACTCTGAGGTTAAACGCAAGTGCCAACATTTTGATGGGCGAACTTCGAATTGGCAGCGTTCCTCATTCAACTGGAAGAACTGCAGCCCTGCAAACAGCTGTTTGCTGTTTTAAGCAAGGTTTTAAAACATGGTTGCCGTCATCCCAGGGTTGGGTTTTTGCTGGGATAGTGGCAAAACATGGATTTTACCAGTTTTTTTCGGTTATTACCAGCTAAAACTGGAAAAAACCAGCAAAACCACTCCAAATGAGAAAAAAGAAAATTTACCTTCATACGCTTATTTTCACAGTAAAAGACATTCTTCTCACAATGTCTATGCAAATTTTCGACAGTCAGTTGCATAACTTTGCGTAGATAAGGTGAGAAGAATATCTTTTACTGTGAAAATAAGAGTATATAAGGTAAATACAAAGTAAGCGATGGGACATTTTCAAGGGGAGCTTTTATAATTTGCCAATATTTGACTATTGTAGGGCACACTTTTTTTTTTAATTTGACTTCAAGTAGATTTTTGCCATAATTTTGGCCAAAGAGGCAAAAACATTGCAAAAGATGTTAAAACCATGGTAAAAAGTGGTTTTAACCATTTGGTGGCAAAAGCCAGCCAACCCTGGCTTTTGTTCTCCTCCCCCACACTTCCCTAAAACCACAATGCTGGGTGCACTACTGTTTGAGGCTGTATTTATCCTAGAGCTACGATGTGCATCTCCCTAAGTTTATGAGTGGAAGAATGTTGACATCTTTGCCATTTTATTGTCTAATACCAAACCTACGTTTGTTTATATTTACAGGAGGACTAATGGAAAGATCGTTCTCCACTGGTGATTGTGTACAGGTTCCTGATCGTATGAATGACAAAATCTCATCAATAAAGATATCGCTTGGATGTTTACGAGTATGGAAGGACAAGAATTGCAAGGGAGCTAAAGCAGATTTCTCCAAATCATCATATCCTGATGGAGTTCTTTTAAACACCCTTAAACAAAAGGGCATGAATGATGCTATCAGCTCTGTTTCAACATGCAACTAAAGACATTATTATTGTACTTGATGACATGTTAATAAAATTTACTTTAAGTAACTCGCGCATTTTTCAGTGGTTATATTTTTTTGCCTTTTCAAAAGGCCAAAACTGGTAGAAAAACCCGCCAAGTTTCCAAAAACGATCGGCCTTTAAAGGTAGTGATATCATTCAACCAAGGAAAAGCCACCAAGGTCAATCCCATTAGCCAAGTTAATCGCACCCAGTAATACTTTGGACGTTAAATGAAAACTTGAATATTGCTACAGAGAGTAGCAATCTTCAAGTTTTCATTTAACGTCTAAAGTATTGTTGGGTGCGATTACCTTGGCTAATAGGATTGACCTTGGCGGCCTTTCCTTGGTTGAATAATATCACTGGTTCACTACCTTCAAAGGCCAATCGTTTTTGGAAACTTGATGGATTTTTCTACCAGTTTTGGTTTTGGGTGGATAAAATTTACTTTAAGTAACTCGTGCAATTTTCAGTGGTTATATTTTTTTGCCTTTTCAAATGTTCAAATGGTTGTTCTTTTTAGGAAATATAAAAAAATATAAGCATAAAAGTTAAATCCGCTAGGACATATCCTCACGCCATTTGTGTGCTTCCCATGCACACATCTTATACGAGATGTATGCTAACGTTGGAAATTGAGCTGTACAGGAAAGCTAACATGGGGGCAGGCACCTTTAACACACTTTGCAGGAATGCAAAAGAACACATCAATCGAAAATATCTTACTTTAAAGCGGGATTGCCACCAAATGACAAGCTGCATCATCTACAGCCATTTGCCGATATCAAGTTCTGTCTATAAGCCCTTACTTTCAACAGGCGAAGGAACACACACATTAAATTTCTTTTCACACAACAAGCAAGCCACGTACCGCCTTAATTGTTGAATTTAAAGTTGGGCGCCCTCCTGCACCATAAAGCACGTGGTAAAGTTAAGCCTAACGACATCACGGGCGCTTATTTCTATACATCGACCGTTTTGAAACGGGATATTTTAAACCGATGGATGGGCGCCATCGAGGGACCGTGATACCGTTAACCTTGAACGCTTGCTACCCGGTGCACGTGGACCGCCAAATTTACATTCAATAATTAAAGAGGCACGTGGTTAGTTTGTTGTATAAAAAGAATTTTCTTAGCGCATTCCTTCGCTTGTTGAAATCAAGTGCTACATATTAGACGGCGCTAGAGGCTGCAACCTGTTATTCGGTGAATAAGCACCTTAAAGTACATGCCTCGACACAGCGGTGTAATGAAGTTGGGCTGGGCCTCCATGCGAACACCACATTCTCCCTCCTCTACTAAGTAAATTATTTTCCTACAAACGTGTAGTATATATGTCTAAGGTGCTTAAAGGGCAATTACATCCATTTTGACATGCATGTTTTACTTTTGAATCACTTACACAATAACTAAACACAAGAATTGCGGTAGGAATATGTTACATACGTCCGATACGACAATTTAATTACTGCATCACCAAAACACGATACGGAGACCGCCATTGTTTTGCTGGAAAGCGCAGAAATGAAAGCCGACAGATGTCACTTATCGATTTCGACTCGCAGCCTATTGAGATAGCTGTGTTGGCTGAGAGTAGCTCAAGCGTCTGACGGCCTTAGCTGGCCAACGCCGGTAGTGGCCAGCTAAGGTCGTCGGACGCTTGAGCTCTCACAGCCAACAGAGCTTTCTCAATCGGCTGCGAGTCGAAATCGATAAGCACCATCTGTTGGCATTAATTTCAGCCCGTTCCAGCAAAACAATGGCGGTCTCCGTGTCGTGTTTTGGTCATGCAGTAGTTAAATTGTCATATCGGACGTACGTAACGTATTCTTACCGCAATTCTTGTGATTAGTTATTGTGTAAGTGATCCAAAAGTAAAACATGCATGTCAAAATGGATATAATTGCCCTTCAAATAATGCCAAGAGATAGTAAGTTCTTTAAGGACTGGCTTGATACGAGAGACACTACAGTAGCATGTTAGTGTTTCAATATACGACGTTTGGTGTGAGAGAGAATAAAAAATGACCACTACAGTACCACTGATAATGGAAGACAGCACAAACGACACAGAACTGAAAGTATGTGAACAGCTACTGTCAGAAGCAAGTACGAAGTTGAATGAATCACGAAAAAAAAAATAACTTGGACCATGCAAAAATTACCCAAATAATGATTAACACTGGCACTGAAAAACTGAATTTTGTAGCAAATTGGAAAAAGTAATAAACAAATTATTTAGTTTGCGTGCAAAACAATGGATACCAACCTTCAGCTAAAAAAAAAAGACAACGCCCTGCCTAAATATTAAATAATAAAAATGGCATTGTATAAGGAACATTTTATGTTCTTTTGATAATGTTCCTAAAGTAATATTCAAGATTGAAATGCAGTTAATTTTTTTTTGAAAATTCGAATAAATGTCCTGAAAGGGTCCTGAAATTTGGTCCAACACGATGTCCTAATTTCTTTTTATACCGGCTTCTGCCACTGTATGTATGGCCGCAGAGAGCGAGGCAGTGACGTTACAAAATTTTCCGTTATAACGTTATACTGTATACGGTTATCCATATTATTCGATTTTATAGTTATAGGCTCATCCCTCGCCCTGCCCAAGAAATACTGTACGCTAGATACGAAGTCTGCAGGCTTGTTTGCAGCGATCTGGATTTTCGCTGATAGACGTCACAGCCGTCAACATGTAGAGATTTGCCGGCCTACGATCGTATGGAAGAGTCCAATTTGGACCGACATCAGACTCCTTTGAGGCGAAGCCTAACCACGCCAAACATGACCATTGGCTGCCCACCCCTCACGTGGTTATGGCGCACCACAAAGCAAAAAACCTACCCATCCCTAAGGAACCGGTCATTATTTATCACCAGGAGGGGGGAGGGAGGAAATTGGGGGGGGGGGGG
>JAHWFP010037012.1:81897-145797 GCA_023313725.1 Lithobius niger
GGGGGGGAGGACACAAAAAACATCGACCACACTGGAAGAAAAAGGCATTATTTTTTAACCTAAAAAATGGCACTTTCAGCTGTTAAAATTTCAGTAAACGCCTCAGCTGCTGGGAAACAAGCTCCCCTCCCCCCCCCCGTCCCCTCCGCCCCTCCTCCCAGCTTCCCTCCACGTTACGAGGTTTTGAAGCTATCATTATACCAATACTACATGTATCCCTTTTGTTTTTCAATAAACTTTGTAGAAAAGCCTGGTTGCCCTTGATTTCTATATCTGTCAGGTAATGAATGTTACGGTTGTGGGCGTACAAGCAAACAGTGTGTTCATCATATGTTGTTTGAAACTGGATGGGTGGGTGTAAGGAACATCGGTGTTTAATAGAACATTTTTAACCCTACGTGTCTTTTTGTTAAAAAAGAGGCACGTTTTCCTTATAACTAGTGGTAACTTGTGGGTGTGGAGTGCTACTTACTTAATTTGGCTATAAAACTATTCTTGGGTACGGGAAATCATTTGCAGACAATCTCAATAGGCACACGAAAAGCGCATTTTTTTTGGGTGGGGGGGGTCACATTATTTTTTGAGCTTGAGAGGAGAGGGTCAAGATTTTTTCAAGGTCTCTAAGGGGCAAGTTATCGAAAATTTGGCGGTCACATTTTCATTTCCTCCGCCCCCCCCCCCTCCCCCCTGGCCATAAATAATGACCGGTCCCCAATCTGGGCCCTGAATTCCCTTTCCCGTACGCTGTCAAGACGCCAGACCTCGACTACTCAGAAACCCTGGTTGGTTCGATCCCCAGCCAGACAATGGCGGGAATTTTTTTGTATCTTAATGGCTGAACACAAGCCGTAGCAGCTTCACCCGACTGCTACGACGGGCATTTGTTAATTTACAAAGTCCTTTGAGTTTTTGGGGGACATCTTTGTTCAGTGTTTTGCTATCCGACTTTTAGCGAACAAACAAACAAACAAGCAAGCACGTAAAGAAATCGTATTTTGTTTAATCCTTTCTTTTCCTACGTTCAATCGTTTTGATTGGCTCCTGAGTTACATATTGAAATTGTCGGTTTTAATGTGTCGGCCTTTTCCGACATGTACGGTTGGTTGCACGTGAACAGCATGCGTAGGGAGGGAGTACACCTTTTTTTTTTAATTCTGTGAACTTCCACACTTGCATCAGGGTCATTAGTGGGTGTGAACTACCGCTATCCGGATTTTGCAACGTCAGAAAACTACAAAGCTTGACAATTTACGAACTCCCAAAGTCCAACGAATCCTCCCAAACACAATTCCGTTTTCCGTGATGCAAGTGTACGATGAATAGCAGCAATTTCGTGCAATTAATCAAAATGGTGCTTTATTTTTTTCACGCTTTACATTTAAAAAAAAAGTGACAAAATTTGTGTCCGCCTGAATGGTATATTGCATTGAACTTCGAAATATCCGTTTATTTGTGAGCATCCATAAGGATAGAGGTCAATTACAGTGTTGAACAGGATATAAACGACGTTGTGGTATTTCTACACTGCTATTGTATGACGCATTACATCACACTAAATTGAGTAAGTTCCTTGTCCATATTAGGGACTGGTCATTATTTATCGCCGGGAGGGGGGGGGGGGGAGGAAATTGAGGGGGTCATGAAGTTTTGGACCCTCGAGAGAGAGAGGGTCATAAATTTTTCAGGTCCCGTCAAGAGAGGGAGCTTCAAAAACACACTGTCCTACTAGTACGGAAGAAAACTCAATTTTGGACTTCAAAAATGGCACTTTCAGCAGTCAACATTTCTAATGGACCGGTCATTATTTATCGCTGGAGGATGAAGGGAGCGGAGGAAATTGGGGGGGGGGGGGCACGACATTTTTGGATCCTCCCGGGGAGGGGGATAATAAATTTCTCAGGTCCCGTCAAGAGGGGAAGGGTCGAAAACGTACTGACCAACTTGAAGAAAAACTCATTTTTGGACCTCAAAAATGGCACTTTCAGTCAAAATTTCTAAAAACGCTTCAGTTTCCGGAGGGCAAGCCCCCCCCCCCCCCCCCCCCAGCCCCCCATGTTTGTAAAGGACTTTGTAGAAAATCTTGGCACCTGGTGTCTTGACTTCTGTCTTTCAGTTGTTGACTATGTTATGGATGCGGTTATGCAAGCAAACAGTGTGTTCATCATACGTACTGTATGAATGTCTACAAGAGATGGGTGTAAGGATAGAGAACATGTTTAACCCAACATATCTTTTCGTTAAAACTGAGACACTTTTCCTTACAACGAATGGTAACTGTCGGTGTGGAGAGGTACTTACTTAATTTGTCTATAGCACTAATCTTGGCTACAAGAATCATCTGCAGACAGTATCATTAGGTGTACGAAAAGCCCTTTTTTGGGGGGGTGGGAGGCGAGGGGTTACATTATTTTGCAACTTGAGTGGGGGGAGGGGTCAAGGTTTTTTTCAGGGTCCTGTTAAGGTGGGGGTCATCGAAAATTTGGTGGCCACATTTTCATTTCCTCCAGCCTTCCTCCCCCTCCCCACCATAAATAATGACCAGTCCCTAAAAACGCCTCAGATCCCCCCCCCTCCCCCCCGGGCCGTAAATAATGACCGGTCCCTTAGCTTAGTGAAATTAGACTTTGACCCAGACAGTGATATTTTGGGGATTATGTTGCATGAATAGTACTGAAGTGGAAACGGAGGCTGCCCATAGTTCCGGTGACCGTTTGAGCACCATCTCTTGGGAATCTAACCCCCATTTTGGAAAGTGACACGACAACACTATAACGGGTGAAAACGGATGCTGCAATGACCAGTTTTTACGAAAATTCTTCAAAACCTTTATAGAAAAAGCATACTTAAAATTCAACACATCATGTAGCACCGGAAGTTGGTGAAAATCCAAGATGGTGGCCAAAAATGGCCCCCAAACAGGTTTTTTTTTTACTTTAGTTCTAACAAACCGTTGATCAGACTAAAAAACTGGTAAGATTTTTATTAATATATTTATAATTGTTTATTAATTACATGGTTAATTAACTAATTAATCGTGAACAGTCTGCAAGATATATTCAATTCATATTTAAGTGGCCCTATCACCAATTGAAAGTCTAGAAAATCTGGCAACATCTAGCACTATCTTGTACTGTCTAGCACTTCCTTGCATTGAGCGAAGGAATACACAACGCTATTTCTTTTAACGATACAAACAAGCCATGAGCCTCCTTAATTAATGAGTGAAAATTTGGTACGTCTGGGAGCAAGCTGTTCTCACACAATCACTGCCGCTAGATGGCGCCACGGTATTTTCGTACGGCTTTCAATTGGTGATAGTGCCTCTTTAATGTGAAAACGCTTGTAACGTAAACTCATACTGTATGTCCAATTGCCTCGTATCTTTAATACAATACAATAGTGTATATAACAACTCTATTCTTCTAACAGCTGCTGTGGTGGTTCCAATTAAACAAAAGATGCAGTTATCGGCTCATATGAAAGGTGAATATGTCCTTTACTTCAATAAGTAATAAAATCGCTTTAGTATAGCAGAGCTACTGCTGTTTGTACATTCTGTAGACCATGTATCAACTTTAACTGCTGATGTAATAGTTCTAATTAAGATAAACAGATGTAATCAGGCTCAAATGAAAGGTGGATGTGTGTTTTTCCTATATAACAAGTGTATTTAAAATGCTATATTCAAACCAAGCTACCACTGTTTATTACTATAGAACTGTTGCCTTGGAGGGTTGGAGGAGTGCCTATGACCTCGGTGCAACAACAGATGTTATATACTTTGATTTCCGGAAAGCATTTGAATCGGTGGCACACCTTCGACTTCTTTATAAATTGTAACACTCTGGCTTTGGCGGTCAGTCGTTGAGCTGGATCGATGCTTTTTTATGTAACCGTTTGCAGAGGGTGTTGGTAAACGAATCTTTTTCTAACTCAATTGATAGTATAAGCAGTGTCCCTCAGGGGTCCGTTTTGGGACCCCTGCTTTTTGTGATTTTTATTAGTGACAATGCTTCAAATTTGCCGATAATCTCAAGATCGACAATAATATTGTCAGTGTTCAGGACGCCGTGGCTCTGTCATCTAAGTTCAATATGGTCTCCGATTGGGCTTATACTTGGCAACTACCATTATCTGTGCGGAAATGTTCCACATTCCACATTGGGCGAAACAACTCCTTCTGGTCTTACAATCTCGAAAACTCCCTATTGCCACAGGTGACTACCATTTTGGATTTAGGCATTTGGGTTACTGCGGACCTCAAATCTTCTTTACACTGCCGTAAAATCTGCAGCCTCGCCTTCCGCCACCCGGCTATTGTCAATCGCTGTTTTACATCTGGTGACTTGCACACCAAAGTGTGGGCCTTCAAAGTATTTGTTAGGCCTATATTGGAGTATGCCAGTCCTGTTTGGTCGCCATATTTACCAACGGATGTCGGCCTTCTTGAGTCCGTTCAGCGTAGTTTACACGTAGTCTTCCCTCCATGCGTAACTTATCTGCTGGTGAGAGACTACGTAAACTTGACTTGGAGCCCCTTGAGTTGCGCAGGCTAAATGCCGACCTTCTGCTGACTTTCAAAATTTTGAGTGTCTTTCTGTCGGTGGATTTGCCTCTCTTCGAGTTGAACCCCGTTACGTCAACAAGGGGCCATTCTTTCAACCTTCGCCACCAACTTTCTAGACTGGACTGCAGACTGCATTTTTTTGCACTTCGGGTTGTCCCAGCATGGAATTCTCTTTCGGAGGAAACGGTCTCTGCTACCACGGTTGCCGGATTTAAACGGCTTTTGAAAAAAAAATCCGTTTCTCTGCTCAGTTGCTGCAAACTTATTAGCTTGTTCTGGTGTGGTTCTACTAGGGTTTTTTGACGTTTTTTTTTCTTTGCTGGGACTGGTGTCAGTGGTTCTTTCACCCTTCCATTTTCCTAATCACCCATTAGGGGTCGGTCTAACCTATATTATGTTACCCGGTTTTTTTTTCTGTTTGTATTTAAACTGTAAGAATTTAAACTGTTGCTATGGTAGTAATAAATAATGTTATTAGGCTTAAATGAAAGGGAGATGTGCTTTTTCCAAGAGGAAAATAAAATTGTGTTAATTTGAGAAGAAACCGTGCTACAACTCTTTGTCTATGCTGTAACACACATGTTTTCCCTTTGTGATGATGTTGCCTTTCGAACTTAAACTGCTACTATGGTAGTTATAATAAACAAAATGTTCTTAAAGTTTTGATGAAAGGTGGAGAGATGCTTTTTCCAATAGGTTTTATAAAAAAAATGTCTTACTAAATAGGCTGAAATTACGCAGCCCTAACAGTCTCTAATTTCACCAGTCTCACAGATATAGATAAACAGCCCGAATTCTACCCATAATTATACTCAACCACACCTCCAACTTTCATATGAATTAATATGAATTCCTTTGTTGTAATTAGAACTACCATGTCAACAGTTTCAAATCGAAAAACAGCATGAATACAAAGGAAAATTCGCTGTACTGCATGGATAAACCGCAGCACTACCCCCTAATTATAGTAAACCGTGTACACGACATTTGTTAGAAAACGTGCATCCCAACCTATCATCTGAGTCTAATTGTATTTATATGCATGTTAGAACTAAACCACCAACAGTTTAAAATCGAGAATTATTATGTTAGTAGGATTTAATCTGACGAAGGGCGAGTGAAAATGGGTGGATTTACCGAAGCAAGCAGTCTGCATTAAAGACTGGCCTTGTGAGGATGCAAGAGACACTCATCTGAGAAAGAAAGTAAAAACAACTGCCCCGACTGGGACTCGAACCTAGGACTTCCTACATACTAGGCAGTGTGCTCTAACCACGTGCTGCCTGTGTGAACCTTTGCTACAGGCTCCAACCGAGCTTAGAAGCTGTTCAACATTTCTCAGTGAGCACCTAAAGACCACAGATAGACAACGAGGGAAGCAGCTACTTCTTGACTTCCACACTAGAAATAATGCGAGAAATACATAAAGAATAAATCACAAGGTAAAGTGTTAACGGAGCAAATAGTCTGCATTAAAGAGAATCCACCAAGTTTCCAAAAAGAGTCAGCCTTTGAAAGTGGTGATATCATTCAACCAGAGAAAGGCCGCCAAGGTTAATCAATTTAATCAAGTTAATCGCACCGACTAAAGTTCGAAAGTCTAATGAAAACTAGAACATATTGCTACTCGGGGCAGCAGTGTTCAAGTTTTTATTTAACGTCCAAACTATTATTCGGTGCGATTAACTTGGCTAAAAAGCTTAACCTTGGCGGCTTTTCCCTGGTTGAATGATATCACTACTTTTAAAGGCCGACCCTTTTTTAAAACTTGGAGGCTTCTATTATAACAGTTTTGATTTTGGATGGATACTACAACTTTCGTAGGACTGTGAATGTACAAAATTAAACACCGTCTTATTTGCTTCTGTCCCTTTTTCTGGAAGAATTTTATGTCTATAAATTTTCACATTCATAATTATTCACATCTGCCATTACCCAATTAGCCGTTACATCACCCAAATTGACAAGGTTTGGTTTGCATGTCTATGCTTCACTTGCTTAGCCCAGCGCCATTTTTCTCGATCCTCGACATCAAATATGGCCCCAAAGGTCTATTTCCTTACCATTAGCCAATCCCATGGTAAAAATCCGTTTTAAACTTGAATGTGGCGTCTAGGAGATTTTCTGTTGAATAATTGTTAACTATAGTTGTTAGCTATGACGTTTCATCCCTCTGTGTGCATATACTAATTTGCTAATAATTACCATGAGATCAAAATCTAAAAGACTAATGGGGTAAAAATTAAAATTAATTAGTCCAATAGATCGCTGAAGAAAAATTATAAGACACTAGCCAGGAAAATTAAAATTGTGATGTTAAAATACGAGAATCATTCCGGTTTGTGACGCACAATTATGCCTTCATGCTGATTCGTCTATTAGGTGCAATGCCAACAGAAACAGTAGCTGCGTTCTTCCTGCGAGAAACGCAGCTACTATCTCAGTTGACCTTGGCGATGGTGTATGCGCGGAAGGCGATCAGAGCGTTGCTGTTATAAGGCAGGCCTGGTGTACCTTTAAGTTTCTTCAATTCCATTTTTGTGCACACTGGCTGACAAAGGCTGATTTTAGTTCGCTTCCCTCACTCAATCAGTGCATCCCCTTCACTTGCTCCTCCCGATATTAATGTTAATCCATGCAAAGAAGCTGGAATTGCTCAATTAATCACAACTGGGGTTGTCAAACTAGCATGCGTCTAGGTTGACCAGCAAACTTCACCCGTTACCAAGACCTACTTCTTAAAAAAAAATTGGAGCCTGTGCTAGGGGCCAGGGCGGAGAGGGGGGGGGAGTGTAAAATAAATCGGTTGGCACTAAATGAAAAAAAAATCGAACTACTGCCTGATCTATGCGGCAAGGTAACGCAATGGTTAGAACGACCATCTCACGTGCAAAAAGTCTCGTGTTCAACCTGACCTCAACCACCCTTGGCATTTTCAGAAAGAGAAGGGCCCCGTGATGCCTCGTATGCTCATGTCGATTTTGGCATGTAAACGATTCAATTAAATTGGCCCTCTCGTGCCGTGGCTTTCGCTGGTAGCGCGTCAAACCTCCAAAGCTACTGCCTTATCTATCCTAATCTGGTTTACCGTTACCACGACCTCCTTGGCCCCGAAATATCATTCAATTTCCAACACCGTTTGACCTTGTAGTGTGGTAGTATAGTATAACTACACTAGCTGTAAAGCCCGTTATGAAGACGGGCAACTCTAGGAGTACAACTGCCACATAACAGTGAAATGTGTAATTTAAATAATTCCGGTTCTTGAAGATGGGTAATTGCGGTAAGGTTGCTTCACTCACTCAATCCATGTATCTTGTGATTCATTTCACCATCCTTCATTCATTTCCGTTACCCGGGAGCAGACGGTGTTTTTTAACGTCCTGTGGCCTGGTTTGTTTTTTTCGCACTGAATTCGACTGCGCATTTTTGGTGTCTTTGTAAGCCTTGTAACCCGGGAGCAGACAGATATATTTTTTTTGGTTTTTCACTCAAGCCGATTACGTGACTTCATGAAACCAAGTACAATGCCAGATGGAGAAGACATTTCTTCACATCCTATATGAAGGCGGGCAATTGTAGGAGTACAGCTGCTGCCCCATAACAGTGAAATGAGTAATTTAAATAATGCAGGTTCTTGAAGAAGGGTAATTTCGCTAAGGTTGCTTCGCTCACTCAATCCATGTATCCTGTGATTCATTCCATTATCCTTCATTCATTTCCGTTACCCGGGAGCAGATGGTGTCTTTCATGTCCTGTGGGCTTTTTGTTTTTTTCGCACTGAATTCGACTGCGCAGTTTTTGTGTCTTTGAAAGCCCTGCAACCCGGGAGCAGATATTTTTTTCGTCTTTTTCACTCAAGCCCGATTACGTGACGTCATGAAACCAAGTACAAATGCATGTTTGTAAACACATTGTTGTTTGCAGCATTATTGTTACACCATTGCTTCTGCATTGTTTCCTCCGAAAAATTCTTTTTCTTTTTCTGCCGGAAAAGATATTGTTGTTTTTATCATTGTTAAAGCATTGTTTAAAGCATATTTGGGCCAGCGCTGGCAAAAGAGTGGCAACTACCGTTTAGTGGTCTGACCTAATACATCGTGTTCGGGAATGGATACATAGACAGCAGACCTACCAATAAGACAAAATCATCATCGTGACCCTGCTAGTGCTAGAAATTTGCTGAGGCGGCGGCTCGCTTCGATGTTATTTTGACGTCACGAAGACAATCAGCCTCCTTGTATCTCTCGTGTTTATAATTCGCGAACACAGGGATGCATGATCGTTATACTGCCGAAACTCCTTTCGCCTTATTGTACTCGAAGTTCAGAGACGGCGCCAGGGGTGAGCCATTACTTCCCCAAATATTTCACGCACCCACCCTCGCCGGTCCCCCCCCCCCCCAACCCCAACACTCAAGTCACCACTAGAAATTAAAATAATACAAAAAACTTGCGAGCTAACGTTGAAATCAATTGAATAAACAGAGCTTTTATTTTATTGTATTTATATTTTTTGTTTAACAACTTGGCATTATACGTATAGCCTAATTTATTTTGTGTGTTTATGGGGAATATTTTATAAAAAAAAATTGTACTACATTGAAGCTTAGTTTTCGTTCAGGTTGGATTAAACGGAATAAAAGTGACTAATGCGGTTGCCTTGAAAAAAATTCCTTAGCCCAATTTGTTTCCAGATGTACCCTCTGTTGGCCGCCGTCACTGTCGAAGTTGCATTCGACGGTTGCATCTGTGTTCGACCGCGCAAGCCGAATGCCCCAACTAAACGCAGTAGGTGCGCAGGCGTAAAATCAATTTCCCTTTCCGGTTTCCGCTGCAATGGTGGCCTCCTGTGACGCTCTCGGCTTCGATCTGGTGAAACTTTGCCGACAATCTTGATGGTAAGTTCATATACCAATAAGACACGGTTAAAACATGAAAATATATCTGGTGTTGGTCGTTGCGTCGTGTTTTTCGTTGTTAAATCCATGTAGTAAAGTTAAACGTAACGCTGAAGACGGTTAATCGGTTAATGTTTACCTTATTAGCTGTCGTCGGCTTACCTGTGCGTTTTGCCGTATTTAGCGCATTTGGGTCAATACAGAAAATTAAAAGTACTGTAAACGTAACGTACGTACGAACAATAATGTTGTCTTATATGTATCCAGTTAGTGTGACTACATTATATTTGTAAGTGTGCTAAAATTATACCACATATGTTCGTAAGTAGGTATCCTAAGCACATGAGGTTTAACGGTAACCATGGTTACCTGAGCATTTTCTTTTACATTGTAAGGTTCGTACCATATACAGTTTTGTATGGTACCTGGGAAAAAGTTGTTTCTCCTAAAAAAAAATAATTAAAAATAAAATAGGTTTTATTAGGTGTGCTGCAGTAGGCTGTGATTTTCATAAAATGCTACGACACGTGTGCCCCGCATATCCTCGTGATTGCTACCTTTCAACCGTACAAAATAAACGCTTGTCAAATTCGTGTACTGTTTCGTGTGTCAAATTACACGCGTCTGTAAAAGGATGACTTATGCAAGGTCGCTCCGTTTGACTAGACGAGACTGTCACAGTTGAAGCAGAATAACAGTTTGGGTTTAGGCCTGTTACAATACAACCTTTATATTCAAATATTGATTGAATTAATCAAATTTAGTTTCTGGACCCTCATGGTAAGGATGCCCAGTACCAGCTGGGTGTCTTGACGCCTTGATCTGTTTAGGCCAAACAAACAAACAAAATGGTTTGGTTTGCTTTACCCAGCCGACCCAATTTTTAAGAGCCAACCCTAAACATTTTTCTTTCTACGGAAAAAAATTCCCTCCCTTCTTACTCCATCCTACTATACAAAAATGGTTCAGATGTAATCTGGAAAAAGGGAAAAATGTCCCTCTGTGAACATGAAATAATAATTACAATTTTTGAAGTAAGACTTTATGATTTAGTAACAAACAAAAAGTGTAAAAAAAAATGTTCTGACTGTCTGACCCTATTTCTTTTAACTGCTTAACACAAACCAAAAAAAAAAAATTGTTTGGCCGCTACGGTCTGGGCGTAGTGCCACCAAAATTGTTTTAGAAAAATAATGTTCGTAACAGAAATGCGATTCAAAACAAAACACATAGTTTTGTAAGCAGTCACTAAAAAATGATTAGGCCTAGCACTTTTTAAAGAATAATTTATTTAGTAAAAACTTTTTTTTTAACGTTTACTTTATTTCACCTGACGAACTGATAGCCACTTTTGTTTAGCACTTATGGATATGATGAATGTAAAGCTATTTTGACCCGTGTCTGAAACAAAGGTGCCGCCAACTACCAAAGCGACGATAGAACCAATGATTACCAAAAATGCCTTAGCGACACGTCTGTCTGGGAGGGAGGAGGGATTGGCATACCCATATCAGCTAACACGATCATGAATACGCCGTTATGATGTCTCGCAAAGACAGGTGTGTCTCCGAACTGTGATACGTTATTTAATTTTATATCACTAAAGCTTAAATGTATGGCCAAATTGCGATGTCATACTGCTCATATCAAGCCCTGAGATTTACAAGATATATGTCGGCACAAGTCTACATTACATCCATACTTAAAACCCGTCTTAAACGTCGTGCACTACCAGATTTTTTTTACCTCAGTAGGAACCAACCTTGCCAAGTGTTCCGGTGCAATGCAGAGAGCAATAACCAGAATACATAATTCGCAGCAGACTGCCACCCATTGACAAAGTTCTCTTCACTGAACTTTTAAACTTTTAACCCGCAGTAGCCGCTTTGAATGCTGTGGGCTAGCTACAGCCGTTTTATTGCCAATACCATGTGCTAAATAAATACGGCTGCCACGGCCCTCACAGTGGAAAAAGCCAAAGAAAGAAAAAAGCTTTATAAAAAATAACGTTTCCTGGAGAAATTCGAGCAAAGGCAGAGCTGACCATACTATCTTTTTCTTACACACACTCTTAAAACCTTATATTTTAGTAGTTGGAGAGATGTTGTCGGCTCTTCCCCAGTAAAACTTGACCCTTTTTAAAGCTGAGCGACCTTGTTTAAGTACTTTGATTAATAAAAGGTCCTTGAAAAGAGTGCATTGGTCTTAAAAACTTACTTGAATAATTGTATTAGTTTTAGAAAAACGTCTCGTTAACATGGTTTAATTTTGTGTGTGCGTTCTTGTGTGAACCGTGATCTACCGCTAGATTTGGTACATCTCTTGGTGATGGTGGGCCGTTTACTAAGTCTTCCCAGTACAGTTCTTCCCTTCTGACAAGCTGCCCGGTTTTGCAAAAATCTTCCATGTTTGTAGAGGTACGTATACCTGAGCCTGTCTTCTCAACAATGTTTATGCTGCCGTTGATAATATTTCTTCCGTATCCGAAGTCGTATGGTGCCAAACCTATTGTTCAGTGAACTGGTGTGTGTGGTGCTGTGAGCTGCAGTGGCATAACGTACAGGTAGGATAGGTAAGCATTGCTTACGGGCCTCTGCAACTCGGGGGCCGGCCAGGTGTCGAAATACGGACATGAACAACATCTTGGTGATTTTTGCATTGAGAAAAACATGCCGAAAGTATCACCTAAAGAGCCTCGAGTAGTGAACTAACTACGGTATGTAAATTTCATGTTCAAAGTTCAATATGTTATAAGCAAGTCCAAGTTCCCATTTAACAAGTGTAATAATGTAGCTACTAAGCAAAGCTTATAATAATTCGACAGTAAAGGGGTCAATTAAAAGCCAGGTTAAAAAATACCACACAGACGTGTTTTTTTTTATAAAATTTTACAAACAACATTGCTTGTTTGCATTACGAAGTAATTTTTTTTTTTGGTTAAAACGCTGTTGGTTGTTCCGGTAACGTAAACCAAACAATGTATAGTATGTGTTTCATTTGAACCAAGACAGTTGAGAATGTCAAAGATTGCATGTGTGTTTGTGTGTGTGTGTGGGGGGCCGCCCCCCGGGACAAAAAATGGAGGAGGGTCCGACCATAAATTTTGCCTATGGGCCCAGAGACACATCGTTACGCCACTGGTGAGCTGGGTATTGTTCAATGGTCCATTAGTCTACCTCAAAATTTTTTTTTCACTGCATACTACTCCAGGTGTGTTTTCCAATGTCCGATGCATCTTTTCGACTTTCCCCTGAGTCGGTTAACTGTAAAATGTGAAAGTAAGTTTTGAATGGGCTTGCTGTGAATGTTTCACAAATTCACACAAACTCTTCACAAATTCTTTTACCATCCCTGGTAAGCTTGGCGAGTAGCGTACTTTCATGACAGGCCTACGTTGTTTAAGACTTTTCAAAACGTCTTGCTTCGTGGAAGAAACATTGCTACGAGGATCTAGGTGACCAGTTTTCATGATATCACTTCTGTATTTTTCTGCCTGTTAAACACTGCCTGTGTAGTATATTGTTTTTCCAGAAGAAATAGTTGCGCTCCAGTTCTTCGTCCTTTGGTTTGTAACATCCATGCAAGTCTTCAGG
The DNA here is from genome assembly GCA_023313725.1 of Lithobius niger. Taxonomy (NCBI): domain Eukaryota; kingdom Metazoa; phylum Arthropoda; class Chilopoda; order Lithobiomorpha; family Lithobiidae; genus Lithobius; species Lithobius niger. The sequence continues at coordinate 94,958 of JAHWFP010037012.1, forward strand.
GTTGTCTCGTACTCTATCATTTTTAATAGGCTTTGTATCGCCGCCCTTGAAACACTTGCTGCACTGCAACTTTCATCTTTTTATTCTTCATCACGTGCATTAAGTGCTTTAGCAACAATTGTAGCACTTTGCTTTTCTCCCTTGTTTTCTACAGAGTATTTCTCAGCCATACACTTAACTGGAGTTACAAGATGCGATCACTTAGTTACTTTTAACCTATCGACGTCTCTACACTGATCAAATGTGGCTCCAGAAAATCTCTGGTTGTAAATTTCGTAACCACCATTGATGCTAAGCGTGGTGTTGCCGCCACTCTTTGCTCCCGCCATTAAAAAATTGTTCGTTTACCAAGGTGGTACCGAACATGGATTATCCCACCACCAAATGTAGGTCATCCTAGCCGATTTTCCTCACCACACAGATGACTACAGTTGGGCCGTCAAAGCGTGACAGTCCACTAGCATCCCCTCTTAGCTACAAGTTGTTCCACTGCCACCATTGTGTCTTAAAGGAGAGTAGATTCATTGCGTAAAGTGGTTTAATGGCGAATCCAAGAAACATTTAAAAAAAAATCAGCACACAGTTTGTACTTCACGTAAAAAATGAACGTGAATCCCATCCTCTGGTTGTATAAATAGATAGTACAGTTCTCTTTTGACCTTATATTGCCTCAACCGAGCTATTGGCAGTAGTCTACATCTTTTGGAGCTTTGCTCTAACTACAACTGTTGGTAGTATTGCCTGCTGATCTTTGCAAGAACTTACTAATTAGGCTACACTGATGGTGCATTCCTGCGACAACCCTAAGGTACTTTGCCATACTAAACTGCAGCAAAACGAGACTGTGTCTATACAGTACTGCCTCAGCCCACAGAATGAAATCTTAACATTTTAACATCTTAATTCTGTTTCATTTTTTAACCTGTCTGTGTTGGGACTGGTGGGTGGGCGCTACTTGTGCCATGTTATGTCTATTTATTTTTCAACGGTTTGACTAAGTGTGATTTGGTTGGTTAGCCTCGCCTGAAATATGTGAGTTACTGACCGTTCACCTCACAAACCAGTCAAGCATGATTCTTATAACTGTCACCAGTTCATTCAGGAAAAGTCATTTGGCAGTCAGTGTCGGACTCTAACCGTCGTTCTGTCGATAGCATTGGGACACCCCTACTAGAACTTGCAACATTAAGTTTCCATGTTGGCGTTCACTAATTTAATTAAGAGCTGGTGAACGCTTCGACTCTTAGCATAGGAAAACAAAATAAACAAATTCAAAGATGTTGTCAGTAAGATTTGAAGTTAAGTATGGAATTGCAATTCGGTGTTGGCCTACGCACTTAATCATGTTACTAACTGTTAAAGGATGCCCTTTACATCATTGGTGTAAATTTGAAGACTGCCGCTCAAAGAACACATTGAATATGTAGAAATGCAAGTATTATGTACAAAATAAACTTCCTGCAAATAGCTTCACTGCAAGGATTACCTGTCAGGCAGTGAAGCAACCATAGTAATCGTTATTGCACTAAGTTAAGTAGGCCACTGTGCGTGGGACTATAGCCTATTCATCAACAAGTAAGACTTCCTGTGTTGGTGCACATTACTACCACCTCACCTGTTTATAACCATCTGGCTTGGTAGAATGGAAATTAGACCTTGGTAAAAACATACTGTCCATAAAACACACAATATGCTGGATTTTAGGTTCTTATTTTACCTTTTGCTGCTGTTTGGTTGGAACATTAATCCGAAGGAGCTGCAGCACGTACTCGAGTTATAATGTAAGTAGACATCTTTCACCTATGAAATCTGTTAGGCACATGGAAGAAACCGATTGTAAAAATAAAAACCAGGATGGTAGCCTACAGGCTACACGTGGAAGGCAATGTTTCGAAGAGAATTGTTCTCCGTTATCATGGAAAGGAAATAATATTAGCAAAAGTAAACGTTGTCAAAGAAAATTTTAGTTTTTCTCGGATGCGAGATATTTTGCAGAATAGAAAGTGATGTAAATAAACATTTTATTTATTTTTTTGCAATCTCACTGAGGTGCTTTTTCCTGTACACTGCATTTTGAGCCTCCTTTGTTCGTCATGTTTATATCAAGGTATCCAATTTTTAATTTCCTTAAGTCTTTAATGTCCCTCTTTCCCACTCCAGAATTTCACTAGTGTTTACTAGTCTACCTGCAAAACCTCTCACATCCGAGAAAAACAGAAATTTCTTTGAAAATTGTTACTTTTGAAAGTTTTGAATTTTTGGTGTTGCGTGCATGCAAGTTTTTGTTATGGCTTAAAGATTACGCTTTTATTTCTTTGGCTTGATAACAGAAGACAGTTGTCTTCGAACGTCGCCTTCTACGCGTATCACTTTTGTGCACCATCCAGATTTTATTTTTACAATCTGCGTTGGTGCTTTTTCCGGTCTTTGAACAGGGTTAGCACCAGTCCTTGAAAACCTTACAATGCAAGGCTTGAAAAATTCTTTAAAAAACTGGCATTTGGTCCTTGAAAGTCGTAACCAAATGGGCAAATCCAGTGCCATGTAGTCTCTGCTTTGCAGTCTTGTCAAGTGCCAAGTGCCGAGCGCTATTTGCGCTAGTAATCCGTCTATGACGTTACGTTGCGACCATTGCAGCTGTAAGAGTTATTACCCCCTGCCGGCTCATGACCTGGGACGAATTTAGTGTAGTGTGAAATCAGTATTAAGTGTGCTTGCAGCACGACTGGTGGCAGAATAAGAGGCTAACGTGTTGAATCTATATGGTTAGGGATGCACCGAATACAAAATTTGCCGAATACCAAATATACAACCGAATACTTAGGTTGCCGAATACCGAATTTATAACCGAATACCCAACTTGCCGAATACCGAATATACAACTGAATAGTTAAACTGCCGAATACCGAATATACAACCGAAAAGTTAAACTACCTAATACCGGATTATTCGGTTCAGTGCCGAATAATGGCCGAATACCAAAATATTCAGCCGAATACTTGACCGAATACCTGTAATTTAAACATATTTGATCATTTTTTCCTTGTTTTAGAAATGTCAGAAGACAATTCCTCACAAACCAAAAACTAAATGCTTAGCTAAACGTTCTTACATTCACACAATTACATAAATTTATACTAAAAAATATTCGGCCAAATACCAACAAATCTTAACACTATTCGGCCGAAAACCGAACATTACTATTCAGCCAAAACCAGTATTCTGCCGAATATCGAATATCACTATTCGGCCGAATAGGCCGAATACCGAATAATTATCGAATATTTGGTGCATCCCTATCTACGGTCAAGCCTTTATGGATATAGGGAACTGCGTATACATTACATATGCTATGGTTGCGTTATCAGAAACATCTGAAACTTTTTAGCAGCACTTAGAACTACGTAGCCCTAAGTGCACACCTAGTTGGATCCCGATCTGATAAACGGTTTGCAAGAAATTGCCTGGACACCAGACTTGAGAGTTTTAAAGTACTAATAATAAATCTATTGTGTGCGCGGCGTATCTTGAGTTCTGCAAGTATTTTGTGAGCGGCTACGTCTTCCTGGAGGGCATGGCTTTAATCGATGGCCGCCATTGTTTTTATAACCATCTTGGATATCAACAAGGCTCTCTGCTACTGAAAACGTACAATCGATTATCTGTGTTCGTTCTGCGGAGAACTCAAGATAGGCCACGGGCACTAGAGGCTTCGCAAAACGTTCTCCAGTGACTATCGCTGAAGCTAGGAATTACTGTGTTACTGTTGGTTCAGATTGTGTTACTCCTGGTTCGCTCATTGTTCCGTATACCGTATAGTTTCTTGTGGAGTAACACAAAGCACTTCCTCGGCGTATAAAAGCTGAGCCTGCAACCTGTTGTAAGACAGGATGTTAACTACAGCCGTAGTATTATGTCTACCTGTTTGTGACGTAAACAAAACTTGGCCAAGGCCAATAGATGCCGTAAAGGATAAGGTAATACATCATTTCTGGGGGACAGGAATGTATTGGCTGACATCAATCACTTTGCTGAATTCTTTCAGCTGTGACGTGGAAGTACTTCCGTCATCTCTTATTTATTTTATTGGAAAGTTGTTGGGTTTTTATTGTTTGCGTAAGGAGCAGCTCTTGGGCCGCGAAAAATAAATGGCTTGGTTTTCATAAAGGTACAAACGAAAGTCGATGCGGGTGGGCGGCTTTTGTTATTTTCTCATCTCCCAAAATCTGATGCTGCGTCACATTTTTTCCCCCCACTTTTTGTTCCAATATTTGTTTTAGGTCGAAGCCTGCAACAGTTCTGTTTTAAAATCTTTTATTAAAAAAAACTGATAACTGATGCTGTTTTTTATTACTTTGAAAGGTTGTACAGTTCACTGAGTGAAAAAAAGCACGATCTCGTCCAGTTTTGCTTCGCCTCCTGAGTGTTAAACCATACCCAGATTAATTTTGCTGTAGTGCTGATCTGCGCCTGCTTTGTCTAGGGGCAGAACAGTACGTTGTGTCCAGCAACCATCCGAGGACTGTACTAAAAGCTGCTTAAGAAAACCACGAAAGTAAAGCTTTCTAAGGAGGGGTGGCACACAGGCCTTTTTTAGGTTTTTAATTATTATTTTACGAATTTAGATGAATTTTTAATTTTAAGAATATAATAATTTTCGACTGGTTCAATTAACACATTTATCTAGACCCATGATATCAATGATTGCAACACAAGTTATTAAAGTATTACTAAATAATATTTATTTTTTGACGTTGTCTGCCTTCTGTAACTGTCCCCCCCCATGGCAGAATCAGCAGTTGAAGGCTTCCGCAGAGAGATTTTGGTCAAATTTCTGCCATTTTGTCAATTTTTGACCGATTTTGACATTCCAATACACCATTTTAATCGACTCGACAAGACCTTTCCATTGGTGAAGTAGCCAGATCAATAGGATAAAGCATATTCTATAAAAACTAATAAATAAACATGGTGGGTAACCATATGATAAAAACAGATTAGCTGCAGACAAATCTTTTTCCGACAATTGGTGTCGCAGACAGTTGCAGAAAGTTTTGCCTCTGGGTACCTGTCGTCATTTTGGGGTGTCGTTCTTTTGTGCGGGTGAGCCTTTTGGCCTGTGTACCTTTCAGTTGGTGGACTTGCAGGTTTTGGCTTTTTGATCCAGACCCGTTCATTACAGTCATTTATAATAATAGTAATAAATTCGTAACGTCCATCGTTAGGGCGTTCCAGAATTTTACCATCCAGTTGAAGAAAAAGAACCTCCGACAATCCAATTGAAAGGATTTCTTGAAAGGGTGACCTCTTGTAGTGCTGATTTTGTTAATTTCAAACAATCGAGCAATCATAGTCCAACAGACCTCGTAATAATGAAAACTTAAGTCTCAGACCTGCCTTTTAATAACGCATTTTCAGAGAATCCAACTTCAACTTCCTCATTCTGGTCTCATAGCTCATAAAACGGTACCCATGGAGGGACTTGGTGACAGCCCTCCGTATTCTTTCGATCTTGTCAATGTCCCGTCATAGTGAAGGTGACCGCCACTGGCGCGCATATTCTGATATCGGCCGCTCATATACCATGAAGGCCGTGAACAAAGTTGGACAGTTGGTACTTGTTCAAATATAAAATACCTTCTAATAATCGCAGCTTGATGCGTTCACAATAGCGTTACAGTGTTCTGTCCCTTTTAAATTTGGTGTGAACCGTAAAATTGGTTTTATAATCTGTGTGAAGTGAAAAAGATCGCTTGTTACAGCATACACCAATATTAAAAAAAAAAAAAAAAAATGTGTATACATTTGTGCAAAAATACACATGCGTAAAAATTCTGGAATGGGCCATGTTACGCAAAAGGAATTTATGAACAAAAACCTTTGGAAGTGGCTGTGAATAGTAATGAGGCAACTATTTCCAGGATGTCGGTTGGGCAACTTTGCGGAAAGAGTCTGAATATTTTCTCGTTTATGTGGTACCTTTTAGAATGCTAGGTTGGTTACGTAAGCTTTGTAGTTTAAAAGCTCGAAATATGGGAACGAAAAAATAATTAACTTCAGTTGCCATAAAACGTTAAAAGGTGAATAAGTGAATTGCCTACAATTGTTTTTTACAATAATAAGACCATTTTTAAAAAAATTCAATCTAAATACAAAAAGAACAATTAAAATACATTGCATACAGCATTTTACATAATAAAAATAATGAGATTTACCCAGGGATAATTGTCTAGTATCTGTATAAATGAAAAATCTGGAAAATCGTCTAAACGGAATATCGTATAATGGAAAATCATCTATACGGAATATCGTATAATGGATAATCGTATAATAGATAAAACGTCTAACTACGGTTTCTGATGTTATGTGTATAGCCGCAGCGAGCGAGGCAGGGACATTAGACTTTTCTATTATATGAATTCCTATTAGGCGATATTCCATTATACGAATTTCCAGTTAGACGATTTTCCATTATACAAATTTCCTGTTAGACGACTTTCCGTTATACTGTATACGTTCTTCCAATTATGCGATTTTCCAGTTAGACGATTATCCCTCGCCCCCTCTACTACAGTACTGGCCGGATCTTGCATGAAAAACAGAATACGCGACTGGGTTGGAAAACATGGCCGCCGAAAGCGCCTCTGGTGCAATTGATGTGTCTTGTTGCCGCTTTGTCTGCCAACCGAGGGCGACACCTTCAGTACAAAAAAAAATGCTTCCACTCGTCCATTGACACTTTCTGTATAAACGAATCTGTCGCTATTCACTGAAGAGCTATATGCAGTCGAGAAATTTAATAGCTTTGTTATCCAGAAAATAATTTATTTGTACGTGTAAGCTATTTTACAGGTGTTTACTGGGATTAAGTTAGCGAATTACTAAGTGTGTCAGTTACCGCTATTTGGTAGTAGATGGCGGGACTTGCCGTACAAAAATTCATCGATGTGATGCTTGGCCAATTCCCGAACAGACCCCAAGGGAATGAAATGGCCCGCCCGTGGCGGCCATTTTTCTGTACCCCCTAATATTGTTGCTGGTCCGGCCAGATAGTTTACTGGCCAAGGATTTACCAATTTTAATACGATTTCTTACCATCAGATGCCATTGTTAGCAAAACGTATTAACCGATTTAACTTGTACGCGTATATTTTTTAAATTTTTTCCCTAAAACAGGATGGCATTCTGCCTGGAAACCCGGGAAAATTCAGGAAATTTACCCAGTCTGGAAAATTCAGGGAATTTGATAAATATATATAGGAAACCAGGGAATTTCAACGTTTTCTGGAAGGTATGTTATCTTCAAAGAAGAGCTAATTCGGATTTCACTTCTTACTTATAAAATTTTCACTTTATTTCAGTAAAAAAACCATATACTTTTTGTTTCATTTATGATAAAGCGAAAACTCCATTAGGCCTAAGTACAGAGTGGTCCACAAAAAACTGACGACCTACAATATTTAAGTCCAACTTTTCTAGTTAGCATACCTCGAACCAGAAGAGGATAGAAGTCTTCCCGTTTCCATTAGACTTGGTTTGTCTTCTCCTGGTTCTGAGGGGTGTTAACTAGAAAAGTTAGACTTAGAAAATTGTAGGTCAGCATTTTTTTGTGGACCATTATGGAACATCACGTGATAAGTGCGTTTCTAGTTGTGTTCAGATTATGTCTTCCTACTGTTTGCGAATACCAGTTATGGGAATACAATTTTTGATTTAGCAAAACAATGTGATGAATGCAGTTATGGCGATTTTAGTGAAATGTGCAGAAAAAATTCAGTCCTGTACTGCACCTTCCTTCGGCCGGAAAAAAAGTCAGGGAAAAATGTTATTATTGGTCTGGAAAACCGGGAAAGATCAGGGAATTTCATGATGAAGTTTTGAACACCACCCTGTAAAAAGAACAGACATTTTATCAATAGCGAGAAAATAAAATATAGCATGTGAAAAACGCACGAGTTATTAACATATTTTGCTGCTAATAGTGGCTTCTAGTGGCCAGCAATGGTACTAAAATTGGTAAATCTCAAATTCACATTACTCGCAGGCCAAATACGCAAACCAAGATAGTCCAAGTTAAGCGTCACAAAGTAGCGAATTTTCGGTAACCACTACGGGTTGTTTCATCAGGCTAAAGTCTGGCTTGCACTCTTCTTCCACCACCACTCCAACGAACTTCCCTCGAGAGTAGTTTGAATGCAGTGAACTCAAAAGTTCATTGGAGTGGTGGTGGAAGAGTGTTCAAGTCTCCTTACTTTAGCGTGATAAAGCCAACTCGTAGTGGTTACCGAAAATTCGCTAGTTTGTGAAGCTTAAAGGGACACCCGGCCTGCCTTATAACATTCCGCGTGCCAAATTACAGCTACGCGCAGATCATCATCCGAGCAATTAACAGTGCCAAGGTCGGCTGGGGTGGTAGCTGCGTTCCTCGCATAGCTGCTGTCTCGGTTGGCTTTGTGAATAGTATACACGAGACAGAATCAAGTCAACGATTGTGTCGTCACAAACTGGAATGATTCTCGTATTTTAAAATCACATATTTATTATTTTCTAGGCCAGTATCTTATAATTTTGCTTCGGCGATCTATTGGAATAATTAATTTTAATTTTTACCGCGTTAGGCTATTAGATTTTAAATTTCATGGTAATTATTAAAAAATTAGTAGATGTACACACAGAGATGAAACATCATGATTATTGTACGCGCGCAATGCATCGTATAGTTACGGGTCGTTCTTAAATATAGTTAACAATATTCAACAGAAAATCTCCTAGACACCACATTTTAAAACGGATTTTTAGCAAGAGGAAGACTAACGGTAAGGAAATAGACCTTTGGGGCCGTATACTTGATGTGGTGGATCGAGAAAAATGGCGCTGGGAGGTATATCCCTTTAAAATGCTATACTTAATAGATTTTAATTATTTTTTTCTGTATTTAAGAGAATTAAAAAAAAAAGACCTAATATACATTTGTAATAAGCACTTAGTTCCCCTTTCACAGAGTAGCATATAAGCTTACGTACAGTAATAATGCGTCAGTTCCTTTGTGACGTACTAGAAAGTGACGTCTATAAAATTAATAATACAAGCGAGGGAAACCCTTTGAGATAAAAAAAAAAAAGTGTTACGTAAACAGGGAGGATACAGGCGTTTTCGCCGGATGGAATGGTAATTTTCTCTTTTTATAAAGGCTAATTTATAGCAATAGAACTTGGCTTTAGAGAGATAGCTTCACCCGCGTTGTCATCATCTCTTCTTTGGTTTCTGGTTTTACGCGTTCAATCATTTCTCGTAGAAAGGTAAGTTAAGTATTTTTATTCGAGTTGAAAACTGATAAGTAAGCTGTGTTTTACAGTAAGGTGGTCTTTTTAAAACTTAGTTTTACGAACGATTTTAAACATTCTTGTGATTCCATTACGATTTTAAAACCAAGCTAACTAAGATGGTGCGGAGAGTGCTTTCTGTTTTGGCTGCTGATTTTAATACATATGATCTGAAGATTATTTTGACTGTACTTGCTGGATGGATGTTTTCACAGCCTTTTATGAGGAGCGGTTGTGGGTTTACTTCTTAATTCCTTGTTCTTCATGTACTCCTGATGAAACATAATATTGTACCTAGGCCATCAAAAAAAAAGGGTTAGTTCGCAGGCAGGGATGTGTCTAAAACACCAGGCAACCAGGCATTTTACTACCGTAAACTACCTATTAAAGGCACATACATCCCTGTTGGCTTTCCTGCATGACTCAGTTTTGACATTAGTTCAAACGTATGTAAATGTTGCCATCACGGCCATTTTCTTGTTTTTTCTTTCGTGCGAAATGATTTTGCGATATTAACTCTAACCTGTGTAAATATTGCAAGTGCTATTCTCAATGGGTTACAAGACATACCGGAAGGATTCATTTGCCTTTAACAATTGTGGCAAAGCTACAACCCACCCCCAAGTATGCTTTAAGGTCAGAAATCGAGAAATAATGTAGTTGCAGCCCTTTTTACGGCCCTAGGTTATTTCACGGTTTCTCAACCGTGAAGCATTGTAAATCATAATTTTTCTGTAGGAATTGACTAAAAGCTTCATACACTCAAGGAAATCAATGTTTCATCACCTTAAAACGACATTCGTGAACAAATGACAATGAATTTAAGACATTGTGTAAATTGGTGTACTGAACCCAGATAACGTACGTGAATGATATAAATAGACATAAATCGCTGGAAATAATATTAAGGAACATTAGAAATTAGCCAACAGCGAAAATCATACACTTTTTGCTGTTGGCTAATTTCCAATTTTCCTTAGTACGTGAATGATCGCATAAACGCCAAACTTTCCGCGATTGAATTAGGCCTAAACTCTCTTCCTCGACAGTAGTAAAATTCGAATTATAACTTTGTTGTTGCCAAGGAGAGCTAAAAGTGGTTCTCATCGGCTTAAGACACTTTCAGAACCTAGTGTCAGGGAAACCAATTCAAATACAAATCGGCAACACAACGGTGGTTGCATATTTCCGAAAGGAAGGAGAGATGAAGTCCAGGAAACTACACGAAAATCACCTCCGAAATTTTTAAACTTTGCATCCAAATAAATACAACGATTCTCAAACTGCACATTCCAGGAAGTCGGAACGTCATCACGAACTCGCTCTCCAGGCGCCACAAACTTCCTTCGGGAGAATGGACCTTGAAAACACCGATTTGCAAATATCTGTTCAACACATGGGAAACCCCAATGGTCGACTTATTTGATACGAGGCACAATCTCAGACTGCCCACTTCATCTCTTACCTCCGTTCAAGCTACTGCCCAGGTCCTTCTGAAAACAGAGTCAACCCAGGGTCTCTTCCTATTAAAGCAACATACCGCTTACCTTATAACCTTGCGCCTGCCTTATGACAGCTACGCGTCGATCGCATCAGCGCCTTTATCATAGTCAAGGTCAACTGAGACAGTAGCTTCCGTTCCTTGCAGCGAAAAACGTAGCTACTATCTCATTTGGCATTGTGCGTAATAGACAAGCCAGCGTGAACGCATTAATTGTGTCGTCACAAACCGGAATGATTCTCGTATTTTAAAATCATAATTTATAATTTTCTAGGCTAGTGTCTTACAATTTTGCTTCGGCAATCTATTGGAATAATTAATTTTAATTTTTACCGCATTAGTCTTTTAGATTTTTGATCTCATGGTAATGATAAGCAAATTACTACATGTACACACAGAGATGAAACGTCATGATTATTGTATGCGCGCAATGCATCATATACTTACGGGTCGTTCTTAACAATATTCAACAGAAAATCTCCTAGACGCCACATTTAAAGACGTTTTTTTAGCAAGGGAAAGACTAACGGTAAGCAAATAGACCTTTGGGGCCGTATTTGATGTGGTGGATCGATAAAAATGGCGCTGGGAGGTATATACCTTTAATAGCCCAAACTGGCCGTCAGCGGCGTAGTTTCCTCAACTCTTCAAGCTTCTGATCGACAACCCAAGAAGCCTACCAGAAATCCCAGGCCTTCTACTACAAAGTAAGGGTCAGCTTCACCCACACACTAGTGCTCTGAATCGACACAGGTGGGTACTATCATCGAACTCCGTAAGGAGGCAGGAATTCTTAAAATCCAAGCCGTCAGAATTGCAAGCAAAGCTGTCAGAAAATCCACCAACAGCCACTGCACAAAATGGTTTTGTTGGTGTAAGTAACGGAAAGTCAATCCAATTGATCCCCCTCCGTCCGAACTCGTAGTTTCTTTACTAACCTTTTTGACAAGGTCTTAAAAGGATCCACAATACTGGTGTACCGCTCTGCGTTAAACTCCGTTTTCAAAGCATCCGGCAAAACTCACCTTCTTTGTGAAGTCGGAAAATCAACCAACAGCCACTGGAAAACATGGTTTTGTTGGTGTAAGTAACGGAAAGTCAATCCAATTGATTCCCCTCTGTCCGAACTCCTAGTTTTCTTTACTGACCTGTTTGATGAGGTCTTAAAAGGATCCACAATACTGGTGTACCGTTCTGCGTTAAACTACGTTTTCAAAGCATCCAGCAAAACTCACCTTCTTGAAGACTTTCGAACTTCAACTCTCATTAAGTCCTTCGAAGTCAAGATACCCACAACCAGACGACTCTTCCAGACTGGGACCTCACCATCGTCCTAGAATCTCTGATGAAGGAATTCTATGAACCAGTCCTGAATTTCAACCTTCATCTTCTCATCGCCACAAGCCTATGTTGCAGTGAAAAACAAACGTTCTCCGTGGACCCGGCTTATTTCTTTTCCAATGATTTCGAAACCTCCTATCTTACTCCAAGAAACACTTTTCGTGCAAAAACTCAAAAACCAATGAAGCCAATCAAACCATCACCATCCCAGCGCTTTCAACGGGGATTGGCAATGAGCCTGAGCGTTTCCTCTGTCCGATCTGAGCATTACGCTTCTATCTCAAACTGAAAGCAATGAAGACACAATCAACTGTTCCTACCTTTCAAAAAGAGTTTTGGCCAAACCACTCCATCAAAGTTTACAAACATGATTAAAATTGTCATCCTTTATGTATACAACACTTCTGATTTAAACTGCAAAGGCAAGCACATCAGGGCCACAGCCCACAAGCTTCATGCCATCTCCACTTCCGGGGCTTTCCACATCAACATTGCCCTTCCAGAGATTCTCAGAGCAGCTTCATGGAAGATTTAGTCGGTCTTCACGGCCCACTAGCATGACCAACTACACCGATGAACTTCAGCCAGATGTTTTGTCAACTCCCATTAAGCACTGTGAAGAAGAACCAAAACAAACGGCTCTTTTCGGGGCCACCAAATCAGAAAAGATTCAGTCTTCCAGGTTATTTTTGTGTTTTTAATAATCCTAGGGTACCCGTCAGGTGATGCCCACCGCCCATTTAGACGAGGTCTTCTGTAAATGCTAAATTTACAGGTAATATATATTTTCGTTGGCAAAAGAAAAAGAAAATTTCCGGCTCTGGCAAGCTGGCTGAATTTCGCTTCTATTGCCTAAAACGAAAATAGACATTACCTTTACCCGCCCTCCCTCCCCTCTTGAGTCACCACCGTGATACATTGAGAGGAAAGAAAGATGAACACTTTCACTTTATGGCCTTTATATAGGAGGGGTGTGAGCACGCGCATTATGGTTAGCGAGCTGGCTGGATTTAGACAATTTTATCTCTAGAGAAAAAGCATTCGAGAAACAATAATGGTAAATTTACCGGTAATACGAAATTTTCTCTTTTTCCTCGAGATTGGTCATTTTTTTTTTTTTTACCACCGTTGATGGATCTTTAAAAAATTACGATACCCCTCTCCGCTGAGAGGGTCTACGATGCGTAACCCCCCTCGCGCCCTTATTCTGACGATAAATAATGACCAGTCCTTAAGAACAACAGATTTGAATTTAACTGTTTAACTGTGATGACATGAAATTTAGTGGTGGGTGCATTTTCGTTGTATAGTATTCTGGAAATCTAGATTTCTGTTGTGCGGTTTTTTTTTTTTTGGTTTTGTTTGGAAATGGTACCTTTCGGTTGCTCACCTTACGACGTCTTTTCCAGCTGTGGGCAGATTAATCACACATCCATCGGCTGACCATTCATCAAGCCAGGCATTCTTGGATTTGATTTGTCAATCTGTCGTCACCCACTCGGGATGGTCTGATGCTATTTTTTAGGGCGGGAAAGAACGTCCAATTTCTGGCTGGGTGGCTAAATATCGCATTTTACCAGTACTGAGAGACGACGTCGGAAACGGGTTTCGAGATTCCATGGGGGTTAAAAAAAAATACTTGTTGTGTAATACTAGCAGGGATGCTGCCGGTGTGAAAAAATGTGAAAATTTGCTAGTGGCAAAATAATATGTGAAAAATGTGAAAAATTCGAGTGTTGGTGCGAAAAAAAAAAAAACGCACAAACGATTTCAAAACAATCAAATTATCCGCCCTAATTTTCGGCCCGGAATTATGTAGCCATCCTGTGGTTAGAACACACAAAGCGACGGGCGGAGTCGCTTTAAATTTTCTTTCACTCTCTTGACTGAAATTACTGGAGAAGAAACATTTTTATTAAAGAAATGTGAAAATGGTGATATATGAAAAAGAAGAAATAGTGATACGAAAATGAAAGTAGGTACGTGAAAAATATGAAAAAATAAAAAACAGGTTTGAGAAAAATGTGAAAAAATGAAAAACGGCTATGTGAAAAATGTGAAAAAAATTGAAAGTGGGAATGTGACAAAATGTGAAAAAAGCTGGTACTCCCGGCAGCTTCCCTGTACTAGATTTTGTGTGCCTAAGTTCGATTTTGTTCCAAAAAAACTATAGGCAGTGTTTTGATATCCTTACGCCTGGATGGTTAGCTACTATTTCATAAAATGCGACGGAAGGCGTTTACAACGTAATCCTCCCGTCATTTTTATTGCGTGTTAGGCAGATTTTTATTTCTAATTGATAGAGAACTAACAATTCGCGGAAAAATGTTTTTACTTGCTTCAGTAGACCGTTACGCTGTTAATAGCTAGCAAGGCAAGTGTTGGGAGGTGCAATTCCTATTTTTCAATAGACGCTGGTCACGTGACTTACTGAGGAGGTGGAAATGACGGGCATCTACTCCCCTTAAATAGACAGCATGTCATAATCTATCTACACTGATATTGAGGAAATCGTTCCGAAAAGGAGGACAGAGAATTGCAACTGCGAGGCGAAGGTAGGATTTGGATAAAAATTCTTGCGTATCGGGAGTTAGCAGAGGTTGTATGTTTTAACGGGCATTTCAGTTCCCGTGTTCGCTTCATCAGCGATGATGTTCGTCCTCCTTTAGGAGGATTTCCTCTTTTTTTTTGTGCTCTTAGGCACCCAGACTTTCTAGATTTTTAAAAAAATTAGTCCTGTAATCTCGACTAGGGACCACATGAGTTACAAACTGACTGCTTAAAAAGCAAGGCAGGGATTGTTGTATATAGATATGATTTCTTTAAAATCAAGCAGCTCTCGCTCGTAGAGACTTCTAGACAGATTGTTCCGTCCTTGTTTGGTCTCGTCAGTAGAGAATATGTTGTGGATGAGAGGATAGGCACCTTACTGGTGGTAAATTAACACGGTTAAAGCCGGACTGGCTTCATCAGGCTAAAGAGCAGAAACTACTGCCGTTAACAGGCCCAAATGTGGATGTGGATTGGGAGGGGGGTGGTGGATATGGCAAAGGGGCGATTAGCCCCTCAACGAGATTTTGAAGGCTTATTCGGCAAATTGGTCAAGTCACTTTTTGCATGGCTCATAAAACCTTGAGCATCCGGAATACATAACTTATTTATAACATTTCAGTAGTATAAGTATCTAGTATGAATATCTGAAAGATTGACAATGCAAAACTGATTTTATAAAAATGGTTCCAACAGCACTTTACAAGGCCAGAAAATGCCGGAAAATAGCAAAAATACGTTAGCTTCCGTGGCTGCCCCAAACCCCACTGGAGCTCAAGTAAAGTTTTGTACTGAGGGGGGGGGGGGCAACACTAGCCGTTTAGCCAAATGGTATGGAGGGAGAAGAAACCAATAACAGCTTGGGTCTGGGGGAGCTCACAGTGCTCCCCCAGACGTCCTAGCTGTTATTGGCTTCTCCCTCCATACCATTCGGCTAAGCGGCTAGTGTTGCCCCCTCAGTACAAAATTCTACTTGCGCTCCAGTGGAGTCCGGGGCAGCCCCGGAAGCTAACGTATTTTTGCTGTTTTCCGGCATTTTCTGGCCTTGTAAAGTGCTGTTGGAACCATTTTTATAAAATCAGTTTTGCATTGCAAATCTTTCAGATTTTCATACCAGATACCTATTTTTTATAAATAAAATATGTATTCCGGTTGCTCAAGGTTTTATGAGCTATGCAAAAAGTGACTTGGCCAATTTGCAGAATAAGCCTTTAAAATCTCAATGAAGGGCTAATCGCCCTTTTGCCCTCTCCACCCCCAAACTAGTTACGCCACTAATGGAGCGCCACACAAGCAGTAGTTTCTGTTTTTTTAACTTGCTGAATCCAGTCCGGTTTTGAACTTGTTAATTTACCACCAGCAAGGTCATATGGTCTCATTCACAGAGGCTTCTCTACTGACGATCCCAAACTAGGACTAAACCGTCTGTTTAGAGATATCTTATGGGTGACAGCAGCTTGATTTTATGTGATCAACTGCCATTAATAGGACTAAATGTGGGTGTCAAACATTCATTCAGTAGAATGGAGCCCCACACAAGCCAGGGACGTGCACACAGGGGGGGGGGCGTCGAGCCCCTGCTCTCATGGCAAAGTGCCCCTTTTTTTCCTGAAAAAAGTGCCCTTTTTATGGGAGCGGTGGTGTAAAAGAGCCTAAAAACCGCAAAAAAAGACAATAACTGCTACGAAAGTGGTGCAAAGAGGCGCAGAAATGGTTAAAATCCAACAAAAAGGAGGTAAAAAGAGGTTAAATCACCAAAAAAAAGGTCCCCAGCAAAAACTAAGTTTGCCCCTGTCCTCTCGGGGGCCTGTGCACGTCCCTGACACAAGCAGTATAGTCTCTGCTGATGTAGCATTTTTTGGCCCCAAAATTGTGCGGTAGCAATAAAGGTAGCTTAGTAGCATTTTTATTAATCGGCATGTTTGGTAGCAATTTTTTACACAGTAATCAAACTTTGTATGCGCCCTAGTGGCGAACGACCGAATTTTGCGCCCTCTAACAGAGACTTCTACACGAAAGGGAGACACACGCAACACAAATCGCTCTGGTAAGTTGCGCCATCAGTTGGCAGACTTTGAAAACTCGTCAGTTTGTGTGCAACTTTGCCGCTTGGTGTTGAGATGGCAGCACCTACCGATACTACTCCTCATTCTACGTCTGTGGCAAATTTAGTCGCCTTTTTTGTGGATTAACCGGATTAGCTTCTAGTTTAATTGTTTATTTTTTTTTACATTAATTTATCTTAGAAAGTAGCATTTTTAGTAGCATATTTTAATCGCTTAAATAATGCGACGTAGCATTTTTTCATTTTAATGTCTGGTCACACTGCTTGCTGAAGCCAGTCCGATTTTGAGCTTGATAATATCTTTGCCGTGAAGGTTGTTCCAGTGTGGAATTTACTGACTGAAGAAGCGGTCAAGCCTCCTATCCTCTTGTCAACGAACAGCTTTAAAGAAATTTTAAATTCAATTGACTTGTCCAATTTTTTTTAAAAACTAGATCAGAGTACTGCATTGTAAATTGCCGAGTACCACTATTTAGGCTGAGAATTAGTGATTGTTGGGTCCTTCTTAGAACTGTGCTGATGACAAGCCCTACCATTATTTCTTAAATTTTTACACCTTTGTATTTGTTTTCCGATTTACTCCTGTATCTTCCTATACAGCAGAAAGTAAGTGTTTCCCCCACAGAGCGTGTATCCGCAGTAAGCCGATGCTGTGAGAGCGGTTTTCTTAGGTCTAAAAAATGTTGTTTCGTCCAATCCCTGGTTACGAAACTTATATTAAGGTTGTAAATCGGATAAGAAAAGATTACACTTGCCGAAAGCTGAGCAGCTGTACCAACAAAATTAGCAAACAAACAAAATTAGCATTTTTAGGTACGAGAAATCCGTTCACACGGCATCGGCTTGACAAACTATGGTAATGTTTTTATCTACGCGTATATCCAGTGGCCCTTGCAATTAGCTCAACGACTGGCTCTATAGTTACGGATAAGGATTTTTTGTCATTGATCTATATATTTTCCAAAATTGCTGTTTCTTACTGGGTAATTGGTTCATTGTCACTATCAAATGCTTGCTTCATGAAGTCATCTTTGAAACTGGGCAATCAAAAAAAAAGAGACAAAGCAAAAAGTTTAAGCCGCTTGAACGTAGCAAAAAGTCGAGAAGTGCAAGCAAGCAATGATAGAAATTTTGTTGCAATGAATCTGACGTATATTTATTTGTAAACAAAGCAGTTAGTTGCCTCCGGCTTTATATCTATCTATATATTTCGCCAAGAATTTATGGGGTTGGGGAAGAGAATTTGTGACTGAGACCCCCTATACTGGCACGTCTTAGATGCATTTCTGTTAGTTCCGTCTAAGTTAGAGAGGGCGCCAGGAGTTTTATGTGGGAATTTCTAAGTTTTCAGCATAACATCGTGACAGATTTGAAAGGCTCGGCCTGGAACCTTTGGAGTGGCGTAGAATTAGATTCGATTTAATTTTGACATTTGAAATTTTGCATAACCTTATTTCGGTAGATCTTCCGTTCTTCGATTTTGTAACTTGCCCAATTGGTACGCGTGGTCATAACTGGAAACTTATAGTCCCAACCTCTTGTCTTGACTGTCACCGAAATTTTTTTTGCGGTGCGGATTGTCCCAATCTGGAATTCCCTTAGGTCCAGCACGGTGAATGCACCTACTGTCCCCGCCTTCTGTAGATTACTGAAAGCTGAACCAGTACACACATTTTTAAAACGTCCATTGCCAGAAAGTTTTTAATTTTTTTATTTAATTTTAAAATTTTTAATTTTGGGTTTAAAATTTTTAAATTTTAAGTTTTTAGGTTTTATATTTTTGAATTTTGATTTTTAATTGTGATTTTAAATCTTTAAATTTTGACTGATCAGGAGCGGAGTAAGTGACTCCACATCCCTTCCGTCTTCCTTCCACACAGTAGTGGTAAATTTTATTATTATTTTATTATTATTATAAAATTAAACTGAACTTTAGTTGTAATTTAGTTTACTTTAGAATTTGGCTGAAATATGAGCAAAAATTACCAGGTGGAACGCATGGCGCCCTCTGAAAACTCGGACGGTACAGTACTCAGTACATAGAAATTCCATGAATCATGGATCGTCTTGAAGCTAACAGTTACGCACTGAGATGATCTGGAGAAGGAGGCACGCAAAAAATAACCTTAATGGACGGCGTATTTTGCAACATAACACATATAGATATTAAAAGTAGTTTTGTATCAACTGACAATGCATGGAAACCTGGTTTTAAAAGGGAGCCAAACATTGGTGTTTCTGAAGCACGGTGGTGCGTGGATTGAGCGAGCAGAGCGAACGATGTCCACGTAAAGTAAACTTTTTCAATGTGTGTCTCGCTTTACTCTCGCTCAATCTTTCATCTCTCACCTTCATAGGGGATTACTTCTGGAGGAGAAGACGCAAACAAACAAATCGTATGTTTTGAATGATATAGATGAAATGCAAGCGCGCTTAGGAATGTGATGGACGAACTGTGAGCAATAATTACAATTAGTTTGGTCGAAATAATCAGCACATGATTTTGTGATGCTCTTGGAGTCAAAGAAATTACTGGAAGCGTAGCTCTCGGTTGGCCATACTGTGGGAATTATTTATGGTTATCATTTGTTTATGCAGTGAAGCCTTATAAAAAAAACGGTACTGCACTCGGACTATTTGCTTGATCGTTTTAGACGTGGAATGTATGTCAGCAGCACAAGAGTTGCAGCATGAAATCTCCGTGAGCGTAGCGAGACGACACGGAATGAGCGAACGACTCTGCTAGTATTCATTTATGCTTAAAGCATATTTTTCCATTTTTGGAAATTTTCCATTCTGACGGTGAAATCTTTCCAATTTTTTTCGGAAAAACTTGAGGGTGTTTTCCGTGGAAATTTTTCCACTTACAACACCAGGCATGTGCAACAATTAGGGACGGACTAACATTTTCAAATCGGTTCGCCGAGCAAAGCAAATTAGCTGAATCTCGACGGAATTTGATTTCGCGTGTGTTTTTCTGTTTGGGACATGATAAAGTTCGCAGTTTTGTTACGATTTTGTTGATATTTCATAATTTCACAACAAGGGGAGCAGAACATTGGTGCGTGAAAGGTAAAGAGTTCGAAAATGATCAGATGGTTTTGGTGTGAGTTCATAAAATGACAAGAGCTGGACTAAAGACGCATCGTTATACAGAATATTTGGCGCCCGAACAGTGACTCGAACCCTGGACCATTAGGATTGAATCCCGGATTCAATCCTGGTATCGACCCACGGCTGTACATTCGGGAAGAGGACCCCGAAATGTGCTTGTGCTTATGTTGACTGTCGCATGTAAAAGTTCCTTGCGGAATATTGCCCCCGCAGTCCCGAGATCACTCAGGAGTTGAAAAGGTCGCTAATTCGACTGTTTCCTTGACCTGTGAATATAAAAAATAAATTAATGTATTATATCATCTCTCGTTGGGCCAAGTATTGCAATTTCATAACTCTACTCAGTTTTAGCAGCTGAATTACGAATTATCACGTTTCTTAATCTTTTTTTGTTTTGTTGTAGATGCCCAGTTTTCATAATTCCGAATCTCACCAAAAGTGGCCTCAAGATGTTGGCATTGTGGCATTGGAACTCTACTTCCCATCGCAATACGTGGACCAAGCCGAACTGGAAGAGTTCGATAAAGTATCGACAGGCAAATACACGATCGGTTTGGGACAAACAAGCATGGGCTTTTGCTCGGACCGAGAGGACATTTACTCCCTGTGCTTGTCGGTGGTCCAGAGACTCATGGACCGAACGGGCGTCGACGCGAACGCCATTGGACGGCTGGAGGTTGGCACCGAGACTCTGATTGACAAGTCGAAAAGTGTCAAAACTGTGTTGATGCAACTGTTTGAAGAAAGTGGCAACACGGATATGGAAGGCGTAGACAACATCAACGCCTGCTATGGTGGAACTGCCGCTCTTTTCAATTCTTTAGCCTGGGTGGAGTCCAGTGCATGGGATGGTAAGTGGATTGTATCATTTTTATAGTGCCTATAGAATTTTCGATCCATAAGGTGTGTATGGGGGTGAGGGGATTTATTCGGAGTGTAACAGTTTCGGATAGTTTCCTCTAGTCCGGACGCTTACCGAAAACGTGACGATATAGGGAGGCAAGACAAATATTACCAAAAGTGGACATCTGGTCCAACCCAGCCTAGCTTCCTTGTAAGACTCAATCATATCAAAAACCAAAAACTGGTAAAAGGGACCAGCAAGTTCCGAATGGTTCGGTCCTTCAAAGGAGTGATATCAACACACGGAAACTTTCGCTAAGTTAATTACACCGACTAATAGTTCGAAGGTTAAATGAAAACTAGAACATTGCTACTTTCAGTAACAATGTTGTTATTCGGTGCGATTAGCCTTGGCGAATGTTTTGGTGTGTTGATATCACTCCTTTGAAGGGCCGAACCATTCGGAACTTGACGGTCCCTTTTACCAGTTTTGCTTTTCGATACGATATCACTTTTTTTTAATTACGTGTTAAGACTCAACTCAACTAGCCTGTAGATGTGTAATAAAGTGCCATGTCAACAATAGCTTGAGTGGTAATTTTTGTAATATTTTAATTTCATATCACTCCTTGGAGAGGCCGTACCATTCTCAAAGTCGCCTCTTTATCAGTTTTTGGTTTTGTTTTACATTTTTAAAACTTTTTTTATTTAGTTCATATCACTCGTGTGTGAGGCCGAGCCATTCTCAACTTGGGGGACTCATTACCAGTTTTTGGCTTAATTTTGACATTTTGTATTTTTTCGTGAATTGGATGTAGACACAATTTCTTTGGCAACGTTGATTAGATTCTTGACGACACACTAGCATGTGTCTACATGCACACATTGGTACACGTTGTCATTGTCCGAAGTTTGGCTGTCCAATCAGAGACGATGCCGACAATACTAACAATGATTATAACAATGCTTTAGTACTTAGGCATCCTCCCACGCCATTCTCGTTAACCCCCCCCCCCCCCCCCGGCTGTAAACCAGAAAAGGTATGCAGTTCGTATCGTACTGCAGCCATTCGTTAAATTTCATAGCAGGAAGCCTTCCCACTCTCTCCGTATCAGTGAATAATCACCCTATGGGAATTAACATGGGGGATGAGCGGACTACAAGTAGAAACTAACAAATTTGCAACGTTATTGAGGGTCAAATTTTGCATTGAAAGCCGCTTAGCTGACATTCCTATACAAGTTAATTTTTGTCAGATGGGTCGTTGCTCCCTATTTTACCACAATTTAAGCTTTTGTGCCGCATTATTATTTTTTCCCAAGTTCTTGAAAATGCCCAACTTACGCTATGGCGTCGCACTACAATTGTTTACTTCCTCGACAATTGAATTGATGTGACGTTTGTTGCGTAACTTGGCGCGACACAGTCGGGGACGTTTTTACGGGGCCCCAATATTTGGGGAGTTGGCAAAATTACTTAATTGTTGGTCAGTCGGCAAATCATTCGGACACATTACGTAATTTTTGTTCAGTCGGCAGATCAGTAGGAAATATTACATAATTTTTTGGCTAGATGGAAAATTATGTCGGTAAATTTCTGGTTTACACCCCTCCAACTTTTATCCTTCCTAGCGTGTGTCTAGATGAATGAGATTCACCTTCCACCCAGTTAGGCCTAAATCTTCCTTGCTAAAAGTGAAAAAAAGGTTTAAAAAATGATGTGGGCACTATTGGAGTATAATGCGACCATTTCTCTGATTCGTAATGCTTAATGTAGTTCTCATATCCCAAGAGAACTTTTCGAAAGAGTGCTTCATTATTTAAAAGAAAAATTATTTTGTTTGCATTGCATCGAAAATCCACGTTAATCCACACAAATTACTAAAATGGTGGGCAAATGGCATGTTGAGAGGGTTAAAAAAAAAACTCTCGTGTTTCTGAAAAACCCCAACCCATCTGCGTTTTTTCGGGTTTTACTAAAAATTTTCGAGTTTTACTGTTTTTTTTCGGGTTACACCGGGCGTTATCGAGCCTAAATTGCACTTCCGTTTTAGTTCATTAGTGTTTTACAGGTAGAGATTAGTGGTTGTTGTTGGTTAAAGTACTAATGTAGTACTGCCATCACCATTGTACTGAACCACTGTTTGACTAAAACCTTTCCTTACAAACAGTTAACAAATGTCTTGTAAACAATTAATAAACCAGTAAATTATGAAAAAAAAAAACAAGGGGCTACAGCGACTATCTAGTCGCACTGGTCTTCTGTACAGTTCCTCCACTTGCAATGTTGAGGTGCACACCTCTATCATGCACTACAACAGCTATCTCTATTATATAATTAAAAACAGTAACCATCAGAATTGCCCGTTACAGATGTGTTAGCTTTTAAGCAAATTTTACGTTTTAGGCATAATTGTCAGCGTTTAGGCCTAATTTACAAGTTTAATTTCCTAAGTAGCAACTAACGGAGATTTGGATTGCATACAGTAAGCCTATTCATTTTTGCAACACGGAATGCCTCCGCGCACACCTTACAGTGTTACAGCGAATGCGCAACGTAGCCTAATATAGATCAGTGGTAGTAGGGAAGGGACAGGAGAAACGCTGCAGCAGCGACTCGTAGCAACTATTGACGTTGCCATAGTAACGTGATTTAGGTCTAATTTTAATTTTTTTAGGCCTAATTTCTTTAACGGCAGTTTTAGTTTCGTAAGTAGCAGATAAGCCTAATGGAGAATTTGGTTCGATCGTAAGCCTATTCATTCATGCAACAATGCGACAAGACTCTTTTAAACGAAGCTAAAATGTTTTTGTTTTTACGGCTGCGTTAACACAAATCATTAGTATTTCAATTCGACGATAAATTGTTATTATTTAGTTTAGTTATGTCGAAGAAGTCTTATTAGCTATAAGGAGGCAACGATGTTTTAATCTGCCATGTTATTTAACTAACTTTTCAGACTGAATCGAACGTTGTAAACAGTGGTCGTCTCTATCTGGTACCGTTGCGAAGTTGAAAAATGCGACGGACGGACTGACGGACAAATTCGTTGCAATAGTCTTCTCAGCCTGTACGGCTGTACAGAAGACTAAAACCAACGACTTATTTGAAGAACACAAAATACTAAATGTTAAAAATCTTAGGAGTTATGTAATAATCTTAAATAACTATTTTAAATCTGAACACAAGGTAAAAAAAAAAAAAACATCAAAGAAGTAAAAGTCTGAGATTTGAAGTACCCTTAGTGAAAAATTGTTACGGAATGAGAAATACACAATATTGCATTCCTTGGACTTTTAATCAGCTGCCCAATAATCTTATGACCCTAACAGGTTTTAAACAGATCAAGAAAGAAGTAAAAAAACTGGTTAATAAAAAAACTGACTAATAAAATGATATAGAGGTATTGAAAAAATAGTGCTTCAAGGAATCGCTTATGTTGTTGTAATGCTTTTTATTTTACTGTTGGATGAATGTAGGACCTTTAATCACATTTAATTACATGTAATATATGTAAATATAATGCAACCCACACAAGTCCGACGGACTTTTTTTTTTTTTTTTTTTTAATTTCTTTGAGCCTTAAGTCAGCCGAAGCAACTTAATGCTTGTATGGCTGAACCGGCTCAGTTTTGAACATTACCAGACTTTTTTATAGAAGAAGAAATATCTGGTAAAGGGAGGTGCCAACCCAGGGATTCGATCCGGGAAACCTCCGATCGTCGTAGGGGCCGAAAGATTGTCCAGAATTTGCCAGAATAGTTCCCATAGCCGCTGAAGGAGCATGGTAGCCTCTCTCGCTACCCTGGCCGGCAGTCCTGGCGGGACTTTGCCAATGTCCCCTTTCCAGGGGTTCGACCAGATCAGCAAACCTCCAGCAACCAGGCTGAGCTCCCTCACAACTTAGCAGGCCGACAGCCGCTCGAGCTCTCACAGCCAATAGAGCTATCTCAATCGGCTGCGAGTCGAAATCGAAAAGTGACAGCAGTCGGCATTAATTTCTGAGCGTTCCAGCAAAACAATGGCGGTCTCCATGTCGTGTTTGGGTGATGCAGTAATTAAATTGTTATATCGGACGTACGTAACGTATTCTTACCGCATTTCTTGTGTTTAGCGATTACGTAAATTATCCAAAAGTAAAGCATGCATGTCAAAATGGATGTATGTGCCCTTTAAACTTGTTTTACTTATGCCCATCTCAATTAAATATATTTTTTTTTACGGGTAAATGCCCTTCAATTATAAATGTAAAGGAAATGGGAAAACGAATTTTTCACAAAACGGACCGATTTATTGAAGGTTAAAAGGACATTGCCGCTAGGTTGCAATGACCTGCACGTCCTGTTTTTACACTAATGATTTCCCGAATCCTGACGGATACATTAATTTCATAAAAAAAATCAAAATTGCGAGAAATACATTTTGCGCCTTTCATGTTGCATCCTCTTCCTAAATGTTTTGGGTTAAATAACTACAGATGCAAACCTACTTCCATTGCCTTTTGGACCTAAATGGCGGACTGCCTAAGCGAGAATTGAACCCTGACTTTTGAAACCGAAGACCGCAGCTTTACCGCTAAGCTTAAAGCTTTTGCGGACGTAGCCGTGTCGGTATGACTTAGCGGTCGGTCTTTGGTTTGAGGTTGAGTGTTTATTTAGTTCCTGCTCAGACAGTCTGATATTTAAGTCCAAAAGCCAACGGAAATAGGTTTGCGTCTGTTTTTATTTCCCAATAATCGAGCCGATTTGGCTTTCTGTGCTGTTTAATCAAATATTATGTGTAGTTGTTTATTTTTTTAAAACTGAATTGGCTCTAAAACAGCAGGTAGTACCGTAGTGTTATTTTCTGGCAGTGAGGTCTGAACAGGACGAGGGAATAACTAATCTAACTGGAAAATTGCGCAATTGGGTGAACTTATACAGTATAACCAGTGACATGCACACTGGGAAGGAGGGGGGGAGGGCAGGGAGAGCATTGCCCCTGCCCTTTTTAAAGAAAAACGTACCATATTTTGCTTTTCTGCACTGAAAAATGCTGATCGCAACGAGGAGAAAGGACCTGGAGCCCTAAATAGGGCAAAATGAAACCTAGGAATTCCAAAAAAGGGGCCAATAAAGTGAGTGACAAGCAAAATAAAAAAAAAAAAGTCTCCAGAAAAATAAAGCCTCGGCATGCCCTTTCACTGAGTATAACGAAAAATCATCTATATAACACAAAATTCGTATAATGGAAAATGTCTTAGCTCCCCGGCTCGCTCGCGCTGCCGTGCTCTTTGTGGCTAAACATGTAACGTCAGAAACTGCAGCCATATTAGTGTCTAGTTAGACGCTATTCCATTTGATGATTTTCCAGATAATTTATTTATGCAGACATTAGACAATTATCCCATTAGACGATTTTCCACTTAAATTTGCGTCCGACGCCCCGTTCTGAGCCTGGTAAATCAGGAAACCAATCTTGAAAAAGTGCAGCTCGGGCTGTCTTGTCACAGTGAACACTTGCTCTGTTTTACACACAGGGACTTGGCGTCGCACATCACGCACCACACGAATAAGGACCATACATGTAATGAAAGGGGCGAAACCAACCTGCGTCAGAAGCACTTTGTAAAACAATCCGTATACCTGCATTGAGCTGCATTATTCAATTTTACGCTGACACACTATGACGATCACTGGAACTCGCGCTGATCGTCTTTGTTGATAACGTGCCTCGCGTTCGTAGTCACTATTTGTACTCCCGGAGGCAGAAAGGGGTGCGAATATGTCGCAGATAATCTGGCACAGTCACAGACAAAACTTGCCGTTTTGACCAAATTTCTGCTGTTTCGTCAATTTTTGACCGATTTGGGCATTCCAATACACCATTTTAATCGTCTCGACGAGACCTTTCCATTGATGGAAGAGCCAGATCGATAGGATAAAGCACTGTAAAATTATTCAGTAAAACCAATCAATTTGTGGGTAACCATACGAAAAAAACAGATTAGCAGCAGATAATTTTCTCCAACAATTGGTGTCGCAGACAGTGGCAGAAAATTCTGCTTTGGGGTTTGTACTACTATGTTATCTAGAGGTGCTGAGAAGCGTTTTAGCCTTTTTTCAGAGCTCGAGGTCAAAGCCCCAGCTATTACCGGAAGTTAGACTGGGATATAAGCTAAAAGGCTTCTCAGATCACTATGATCGTATCGGGTCTTCTGTACCCTTCGGCCACTAACGCTTCATCTTTCCGATTTTTTTTTTTTTTTGCTAATTTTTGGCTACTTAATGTAATGGTGGAAACGGTTTGTCTCTGTCTGGTCTAGACCGTTCCACAGATGACGGAGTTGCTTGTGGGCAACTTCCGTTTGTACTTCCGGTTTTTGCGTGTTTTTTTTTAGTCCTTCTAACTAATTTTGGGCCGTTGAATCTATTGGTGAAAACCGATGCCGTGAAGAGTGATTTCTGTTGTTGGAGAAAACAACGATATTTTAAGCCTAAGAAATCCGCTCTTCCGTTGTTTTTCCCTCAATTTTTATGTTGTGCACCTTGTAGTTATGCCCTCCAAAACCCATACTGGTGCCAATATGGCGGAAAATGTCATTGCTCTATCGACTAAAACTGCAACCAGTAGCCTAAACCTGATGAAAATTAAGTTAAATGCACAAATTTGGGCTTAGAATCGAAGTGGAGAGTTTTACATGATTGCGACGAAGTTTTGAACCCATTATCGCAAGGGTCGAATTTCCAAATTTTTATCCGGGTGTAAATATGCACCCAAAATCTATTACTGGAGTGCAAAAAAAAAGTCTTTGGAGTGCAAAATCAAAATGCAAACCAACACTGTGGTCCCCTATTTTATAGCCATTGAAAATTCTAACATTCAGCATCTCAATAATATCAAGAATTTGTAGGGTTCCTAATAATATGTGCCGTTTTCCTGCACTTGGCTTAAAACTGACTTAACTTTACTATTTAACTGAAAAACCTATATCCGTAGTTAAGCAGATGTAGTGACAAAAAAATGGGGGTTTAACTTCTTTGGAAAGAATGGTGTTAGCGGATATCTAATTCCAAGCTGTTTAAAATGCCACAAACCGCAAGTCTGTAGCTTTTCTGGTTCAAAAGTTATGAAAAATTCAACTTCAGCGTGCAATTTTGCACTCCAAGCGCTGCATCAGGAGTATAACATGTGATTTTGGAGTGCAATTTTCCCCTGTGCATCCGAATATTTCGACCCCTGTATTCGTACTCAAGTTATTGTGAATACCGACAAATGATGGCGCCATAGCATGACTAACACTACAGGAACTACACTGTAAGACCATGATAATGAAATCAAGAGTTATAGCTAATTAAAATATAGAGTTGATTTAACTTTCTTGGCAATTCACGCTGATAACAGCAACGCAAAACATTTGAAGCTATTTAGCCCGCACGAAAAGCAAAGCTATCGACTTACAGAACACAGATTGGGCTTGAATGTCTTTCCGATTAGAATGTTGGAGAATTCTTTTTGCTATTAATTCTCAAATTACGCTATGCAACCAACCTTCCTGAGTCATGCAGCCAGTAACTCAAACATTTTAAAATTCTCTGAATGAATACAGATTATGCAGTAATTAATGAAAGCTTATCTGAAGTTGATATAGGCCTTTATGGAGGAAATTATTTTTTAAACTCAGCAGATTTATAATCAAAAGATTCCGACATTGCGTTTGGCTGACGTATCGTTTCCAGTCAGCAGCCCATGTTTTTTTTTTAACAATTTGGGCCACTTTTAACTTTTTAGTCTGTAAATTAAGACACACGCTAGTGTGTCGCCCTCCAAGATTCATCGACAATACCACCGTATCCAGCTGACATAACAATATGACAAAAACGGTGGGAAATTTTGGAAGCGTGATCACATAAAAGATAACGAGGAGTGGGCTGACTACAAAGTGTTTGAGATCAAGTGTTCTTCGACACGCCCACTTTTTTCACTTTTTTCTGAATGCCTCACTTTTCCTCACTGTTCGGCTGTGCACTCACTATTACCAACTATTTCTTCCATCTGTAATATTTGTTTTTAATATTCTAAGGGGGTGCACTAGTTAGAAACTTAAATCGGCAGCTGAACAAAATACCTAAGGAGTATGGGATTTGAGATCTATTATACCAAGTATTAATCATACAAAATATATACAACATTTGCTCTGAATGTTGGCTCAATTATATGTCTTCGTTTAATAAAAATAATTGGCTTGGTTGATTCAATTTTTTTTATTAAACGAAGACATACAATAGAGCTAATATTAGGCTGATTTTTTTAAATATTCTGTGTGAAATAAGTGGCATAGTAGATCACACAAATCCAAATCCCATGCCCCTAAGGTATTTTGCTCTGAGCAAACTACGCTTGTAAAAGAGGGGTTCAGGTCACCTAGGTACCGTTATCTATGACAGCTAGGAAGATGACGTTTGCAGAGCTTGTATCAAGTCACTTTTTAAACTTTTGGTCGCTTTTTGTCACTTTTTTGGTGAAATTCGTTAAATTCTGCAAATTAATACCGATTATAGTATTATTTTCTGACAGGCCTTTATGAGTCTATTAATCTTGTACACTACAAGGTTTCTTTGTTTTTGGCACATTTTGGAAAAGTGTAGGTCCTTTGGGCTTAGAATCCAGCCTCATACCGCACCCTGGTTGTGCTTTGCTCGCTGGGATGAAGATGAGTCTACGGTTCCGACAAGGGCTGAAATCTCGTACGCTCTCAGATTTCGGATTTGCAAATCTATTTAAATCTGAAAATCCAAGTGAAATCGGCTAATCATTGCAAAATTGCCTTATCTCTAAATCCTGCAAACACAACAAATCAACACGAAACCTGCAAATCTGCTTGCAAATCCAGTAAGTCTGCAAATTGACGCAAATCAACAAATCTAAATGAAATCTGCAAATTGTAAATATTCATGAAATCCGCAAATCCACGTGAAATCTTGCAAATCCGCACAGATCTTGTAAAGCTGGGCAAATCTGCACAAATCCTTGCAAATCGACGTAAATCCGTGCAAATCTAATGTAGTGATTTCGGGTTTGCCAATCTCTTAACGCTATTTCCGTGTTTGTCGTACTGTGAGTACTATTTTTGTGGTATGTAAAGTGTCGAGTCGAAGTTTAATTTACGGCCAGCTGTTCTGCAGCATTTTAGGCCGTTTATTTCGATGGCTTCAGTTATCGGATCGCACAATTCGACCATGGGGGTAATTCTTCGTGTGGGAGTATGGTTACAAATGACACGGTGTATTGACGGTTAGGTGAATAATGGAAATTAAGTTGTTTTTTTCCAAACAATACTAACTTTTTTGTCATTACTTTCATTCAAGTATAATCATTTGAAATTGGGCCAATGATCAATGATTTCTCTCCCTGTGTTAGTTAAGGTTCTATACGTTAGACCCAATTATTTGAACGGTGTCTCCCATATCGCTGGGATTTATTGTGAGGGAGCTAAATGTAGTAGAAATGATGTTGAAAGCAACCCCCCCGTCTCACTCCTCTGTCTAGCACGCATGATGTACTGTGCAGCACGAAACGTTTCGAGTGCTGTACATTCGAGTTCTGGTGGCGTTACAAGTGTTTCGCGTCAACATGCCTCGTGTCAACGTGCTCAGCAGTAGGGATCGACCGATCCATATAAATACCGATCCATCCGATACCGATATTTCCCCCTCACTCTGATCCGATACAGATTACGATACACCGATACCGGTAACTTTTTTTTTTTAAGTCAACAGGTAAAAAAGTCAAACTCATTCGTACCTTTGACCATGAAAAAACCCAGTCCACACTGCAGAAAGGCTTAATTGCAAAAAGCCGACAGTATGCACGCTTTTAATTCACCGAGACGCTGTCCAGATGATGTAATGCGATGCGAGCGATGCTATACAGGAAAGGTTTCTCTCAAGCTAGGCAGAATAGCCAGTGCGCACAGAAGATGGTCGTATCGGCAAAATATCTGTAAATAAATACCGATACAGATCCGATACCGATGCACGAAAAAGACCGATACCGATTTTAATATCTGTCTGTCCCTACTCAGCAGACGTTGGGAAGTGGGTTCCCTAGGGCCCCAAGCAAGGTGAGCAAACACAAACCAGTAGTCAGTGTGGTCGGCAGGGCCAGAGGGGCTTGTCGTTCGTCTCTCGACCATCCATCGAAGAATATACTATTATATGGGTTCGCAACAATTCGGCCCCAGAAAAAAAAAAAAGACCACATACGCCAATTCGGTCCCAACTCAAAATATTTTCCAAGTTAAAAATAAAATAAAATGTCATTTAAAATTTGAGGACCATCTACTGCAAGCATGACTATAAATATAAAATTAAAATCTTATGTTGTGTGCAATGGCAGTTAAAAATTGATGTTTTCTGGCCGAGGGGGTAGGGAGGGGTTGTGTTAACCACGTTATGATGGGGGGGGGGGGGGAGTTGACAGTAATTTCACGTAACACTAATTCTCGGTAAATTATTTTAGCTAAATAATTTTCTAATTTTTCTCTACAACTTAAAAGTTTTATTTTTTTTTCAAAATCTATGGTCATGACGCCTATAGGTTACTAAGGACGACGTAATACACCGAGTTCATACAAAAAAAAGTATGCAATGGGGGGGAGGGGGTAAAGGAAATGTGACGTATTTTCAGGCGTATTTTACGGCGCGAGTTATAATGATCTAAATGGGAGTCTAAAATTCTTAGAAAAAAGAGTTAGGTAGTTTGTGAACACCCCCCCCCAAGAAAAAAATCGTTGCTGCAATTTCGAAACTTCGGGTTCTACACGTTTCGGTGGAAGTTCTCCCTTTGCTTCTTGGGCAATGGCCTAGGCAAACAAAGATGGCTGGGTCCGTTTAAATGGCTTTTAATATCGTTGGATGATTATGGTCAACCAAAGATCCAAGACCGCTGTTCCGGACATGCGCGGCATTGTTTGTTCGACTGGTACCTGCCATTGTTGCGTCGTTTTATGGTACTACGTGGAGCTCAACTAATTTGCATTTATTTTTATAAACCCACCTAACAATTCGGGCGAGTTACTTTTTTTTTGCGGGACCGTATTTTCGTAGGGTTATGTTTTATATGGGGCCGAATTGTCACACTACCTGTAATTTTGGGACCGAATTGTCCGGGACCGAATTGTCATAGACCCACCCTATACTATAAGCGAGAGTCTCACAGGAAAACGGGTGAGCGTAGCGCGAGAGTGAGGGACGGAGCGAGCGCGAAGTTTCTGCGAAACCATTATCAAAACGAACTGGGACCAAAGTAACGCAACACGGCGAAACACAGGACAAAGTTGAGCATCTCTTATCCTACATACCAAAATAAAAATGCAATTTGAACGTTAATTTACCGTTACTTAGCTGAAGGAAATTTACTTAGCTGAAGAAGGAGTGCTGATGGGGAAATGCCAGCGTGTGGAGCAGTGAGTCTGTTAGCCCGGCTATTAGCATTCTAATGATATTATAACCAAAGAGATTAAGGGGGGGGGGGGAGAGCGTCTGTTACCATTAAGCATTAACTGAACTTAAAAGGTACGTTTTTTGGGTGGGGGTGTTTGGGATGGAGACCGATATCAGTCTTTACAAAATCTCGCAAAAGGAGGAGGAGGGCGACGCTGAGGAAGAGGGCAGGAAGATGATGAGAAGAAAGGGGGAGGGAAGACTGGAGGGAGGAAAAGAGGAGCATTACAGGAACAAAAATTGCCTATAGCAGTCAACGTTCAGGAAACAACCACGTGCGAAACAAAACCCTGGGCGAAGCCGGGCACAACTGCTAGTATATGTATATAGACTACTCCGTATCCATGCGGGGTGCGGTCGAGCGACGGATGACGAGCCCCTGTCAGCTGGGCCAGGTCAACGTCAACCTTTTCTTTATACGATCATCACCTTGAGACTGGCGTGTGACGTGTCTGTCATGATTCTGATTGTGCCTTAACACCGTAACCAAATAAATTCATTGGCCGAGCGAGCAAAGCAAGCGAGGTCGAATGCTCAACTGAATTTGGGATTTTTGTGTGCACGTGTGTTTGTCTGTTTGGGAAACGATAACGTTGACAACTTTCAGTACCTTCCTAAACCACCAAACAGAGCGAACAGAACGCACCACTGTTAGAGACAGTTTGGGTCCAAACTTGGCCTCGCGCGTGCGCAGTGATGTTGCGTCCGCCATTCAGTACCTTCCTAAACTACAACACAGCTCAACAAGCTCAGCAAAGTATTCGTTATTCGTACGTCATACCTTCACCGCAACCAGACCTGGCTAATGGATTTGACCAGAATTGGCTAATAGATGTGACCCGGCGAGAGCAATGCCAAATTGCGAACCATCTCAGGGCGGTGGTTTACTGGGGTGGAGGTTTGAGCATGCGCGAGGTAACAGTTTTGCCGGAAACAGATTCATCGCTGACGATGTTGACGTCAATCACGCCCCATCAACACGGATATTAGCAGGGAATGAGCCAAACTGTCACCAACAGTGGTGCGTTTGGTTCGATCTGTTTGGTCGTTTAGGAAGGTACCGTTTGAATTGTTGTTCTGCTACGGTTGAAATTTCATGACTTGATTACATGAAATTGACGAGTTCGAAAATGAAGTTCCTACATGATATATTTCAAGGATATTCGGGCGTTCCATTGGATGGGTGAGCCAATGGGATTTTTAGTAGCGGTAATAAGAGAACCCAGAATGTAAGGCTAGTGGCCCCGAGCTCTACATGACCAGTACAAGGCAATTTGCCGTATTTCAGTGAAAGTTCTTATTATTATAAAGAACGCTGTAAATAATTACAAATGGTAGACTGGTACTGCCAATTTCACACGTTTTGAAACAATGTGGTCGCTTTTTCTCATTTTTACAGCAAATTGCGTGCGTAAGGGCAGAGCTATCTAGATGTGCCCGTTAAAACGGGCTTCAAGATGCGTTGGCTTGGATCAGGGCGCGTTGTGCAACGATTTGCGTTCTCGTAGCTAGAATTTAATCGCGATGGCAAAGGTGTCGCTCAGTCACTGCCATGGTACCAACTTTACCTCGGTTAGTGAAATTTGACATCGTTTGAGTAAATGCTTACAGTCTTATCCGTGACAGTAAGATAAAGAATTTCTCCAGACGAATTTTTCCAAGTCTCTTCTTAACCGGTAGAGCTAAAACCGCCGCCATGTTGGAATTTCGGATGATTTCTAGCTACTAGCGTCGAGAACGCAAAAGCGAGTCGTTACGTAAACGGGCCCTCAGTGTCCGATTCGTTGGCTTTGGATACAACGACGACGCTGGGGGGAAGGGGGGGGGGGACGCTCGTCCCTTAAATTATTTGCCAACCCCCCTGCCCCCCCCCCCCCCCCCCTCCCACCCATCAGATCAAAATCTAACGTATAAACGATGAAAATTCTGGTTACTTGTTGAGAAAACTACGTTGGTCTCTTTTACAGCGACTGGAAGGACTTGAAGTCACGTCAATAGGGCCTATAGTTGTTACTGTGAGGGTTGTGAAATCTAAATCTTTTTTTCAGCTGGATCTAAAAGTATTCCCCAAAAATGGCGAAGGAAACAGTTACGAACGTTGGATGTGAGAGAGAATTGCAAAAGTGTTATTTTTCGTTTTTTTTTATGGGCCCGAGGGGGGGGGGGGGGAGACCGTAAAAGTTGAATTTTTCGGTTCGCTTCCCTGGCTAAAATTGCTGCCCCACTGCCGCCTCTCCAGTAAAGAGATTCTAGCGTCGTCTTTTTTTGGGGAGTCTTGTTTCAGGCCTAGATTACTGCTTAGATATGTTCGTTTGACACTTTAAAACCGTTTAATTCCAACTTGTTTGTCATTCAATGTTGCACAGATGTTTAAAATTCCTGTATCACTTTCTGTATTAGCTAAAGATGGCTTGCGATAAACGTCATTAGTTAATCAGCAGACACGTCGATAGGAAATATTTGATTTCATAGCATTGGGAACATGTTCGTTACGCATGAATACTCCATTATGCGTAATATCAAACAGAATAACTATTTAAAGCTAATTAGTTGTAATTCTAGACAGAAATTATACAGACACTTTTAGAGGTCAGCTGTACTCGGGGGGAAAACTTCAAAAATAAAACTAAATTCGCGAGGAATGATATTCAAATGGCGCTTGCATGATTACGTTATCTTCGCCAATTTAATGTGTGGTCCGATTTAGTTGTTTGGGGTTTGGTGGATTATTAATGTTGGTATAGCGACCGGCTGGCTACATTTAATTGGAGAGGAATATTTGGTCGCCCCATATTCCAGTGTGTGGCGCCACTTATCGGAGTGCAGAAGTGACAGCGTCTGGACTGTACTGTTGAGGGGGGGGGGGGGGCAGAGGGCACATCTGTGAACAGAGTGGGCCAGGGACTTCTTTTTTTTAAGGCAGCCGCAGTATTAGGCGTGAATTCAACTTAAACGTAAGCGACCAAGCGTCATTGCAGTCCAACAATTTTTTAGTAAAATCCGCCCCACAAACACACAAAAGAAATTATTGCAAAGTTGCTACAAAAATAAATAAATTAGTACATTTAAATAATAAAAAAAATTAAAGCTCAGTTTTTCGTTTGATGGCGAGTTTTGTAGCTTGCATTTTTTTCCAGGTTTTTTTTCTGGTGTTGGCCTGAGTTTTGGGGTCGGGAGGGCCGGCGGGGGCATGAAATATTTGGAGGGGGGGGGGAGTTATGGCCCACCCCTAGTGCCGTCACTGGAGTGCAGAAAATATCAGTCCAGTTAATCTCCCCCCCCCCCCCCTTGTAAAAAAAATAAAAGTCGGTGATTTAAACGATGAATGATCTTGAAAGCAATATATTTTGGCATTTTCCTCAAGTCCCGAAATTGATTTTTGAATCAGTTTTTGTGCAGGTTTAAGTACTTCCACATGGAAAAGTCGGGTAAATATTACCAGCTAAGTTCGGCTAATGATTTTTTTCTTTATATATATAGTTGTTTTTTTCTCAAAAGTTTGGTTGGTGAGGCTAAATGCTCATTAACAGTAGCTGTTAGTAATTCTTTTTGAAACTAAAATAACTATTGGGAATATAATAGTCTAGACTGTAAACGGAAACTTTTAATCTTTTGAGTGAATAAATTTTGACCTTTCCCAAATTTTGCAAACGTTTCGAATTGGATTAGTTGCCTGGGCAGTAAAAATGAGTTGCGCCATCTATTAACCTAGAACGCCCAACATATATTTTGTAATCTTTGACAAGTGTCCCCTAGAGACTCCATCTCCCTTCCCCAATGAATACATTATACAAAAATAGCAAACCGCAGTTTAATTTAGTGGCGTGCGTGAGGGGATGGGGGGGGGGGGGCGTTGATCCTGTCCTTTTTGGGGAAAAAATGCCCTTTTTCTCCCTTGTTAAAAAAAAAGCGAACCCTACATTGCTTTTCTGAACCGATAAATGCCAGGAGAAAGGGCCTAAAAAGGCCACAAAGAAGGCCACGAAAAGGTAAAAAAAAAAGAAATAAGCTAAAAAAAAAAGTCCCCAAAAAAGATTATTAAAAGGATTAAATACCAAGATAGTATTAAGTTTTGTAATAAAAGCAATTTTTTCACTTGTTAAAAACCGAAACTGCATAATTTAACAAAACATACATTTAGGGGGGAAAAATCAAAATTATGTAGAAAATATCAATATAATTATTGGAAAAATCAAAATTATGTTACAAAACCATTTTTTATAAAACAGAAAACTGCAGATTACTTTCAGTTTACGTTAAAAACCGTAGTAAGGCAAAGTTTCATGAAACCTAAACTTCGGGGAAAAAATCTAAATTATGTTGGAAGTCTGTAGAATGCTGCTGCAAACCAACTTACAAAAATTTGGCCGATAAATAAAAATGTTATCTAACAGATTTGCGAAATACGCCTTGTCGGGGTCCCACGACACCCCTGTTGGCCGTTGCCGCTCGAGGTAGTTGACAAACTTAACGGGGGGGAGGGGGGAGACGTAATTCACTTGTAATAAAACTTAAAAAATCTCGTGGTTGAATTTGTGTGGCTTAATGCCTTTTGCCAAAATGAGACTGAAGTGCGAACCAAAGTTTAGAACGAACGTTCGCTCCACCACAGTGTATTCACCATCGTAAATTTCCAACTGACAATAGCGATCCATACAGCCAAAACACACCCTTGTTTTTGGCATCCTCTCTCTGGGTCCGGCGTTGAGGTAAAGCCAACCCCACGCTAGTGAGGGGCAGCGCTCCTGTTGTATTCCGCACCGTAAAAATAATAAGTTACGTAGTCCGAAACTCGACCTTGACACACACACACAACGACGAATGCCTCAAAGTGGGTTTGTGGGCTCATTGGAAGAGTCTATTTGGAAAAGGGGACGCTGGAACAAGTCCGAGTTGTGTGTGAAGGCTGTTGATGGCGGAAGAAAGTGGGAACAAGGTCGAAAAAGAGGAAAAGTAGGTCGATAGGGACCCAGTACTGCCGGGTTGCCTACGCTACAAGGTGATTAAAACGGAAGCCCAACCAGACTTTGACCTAGTACGGCAAACCAATCTAGCATCCACGGCCACAACCCAACCTTGAAACGACACCACCACTCCCTCGCTCTTCTGTTGAACCTCCAGATTACATCATGGAGTCGTTGGTTCTGTTGTTTGAGCAGATTACGTGTTAAACATTTATTTTTTCTTAAAACTATTTAGCAGGCACGTTGTTGGGCCACCGATAACGATACCCCCATTACCGATAAATCAATACGACCAGAAATAGTTTTTTTTTCCCGCCAAAAAATAAAATGTCTTTCAATAGGGGGGGGGGGGGGGGGGGGGGGAACGACCCACCTTTGTATATTTATGTATTTATTTATTAACAAAACATTGAGTCACTAGTTTCCGTAGGAATGAGACGATATCCATTGACGTTTGTAAATAGAATAAATTCTTAAAAATAAAGTAAAAGAGGTAGTTGGTTGGTCTCTCAATTAGGGCAGCCACCGTTTCATCTTGACATACAGGAGCGGAGCATGAGCTTATTCCTGGGGAGGAGAAACGCTGTTTTCCGTGGTGGGGGGGGGGGGGGGAAGGGACAGTTGCTCCTATATTGTTGATCCTCCCTCTTCTCCCCCACTCCGTTCCTCTCCCCCTCCCTCCATTACATTTTTCATTCCTCCAACCCCACTTCCGAATCTAGGAAAAAAAGTCTGGGGAAAAAAAGTCCAGCGAAAATAATCTGTGGAAAAAAGATCTGGGGAAAAAAGGACCGAGGAAAAAAGGTCCGCGGAAAAAAGGTCCGTGGAAAAAAGGTCCGAGGAAAGTTAAATAGCACGACGTAGGCACTGATAAAAGTTGGCTTTAAATATATAGGCCTATATATGTATATAGTGTGAACACAAAAAAATACCCTGACTATAATGTTTAATAATGCCCTTATTAATTAACGTAGACCAATGCGGTTTGAACGTCTTGTCTCTTTAGGGGGAAGGGGGGAGGGGAGATGAAGGAACACGTAGCCTAATTTGGAAATCGAATGATCGACAATGTTCGTGGGGCCTATTATTTGCCGCATATATATTTACACTCACCATTGTGAAAATACACTCAGTTTTGGTTTCTGTTAAAGTTTCTGTTAAATATTTTAATTTCATATCACTCCTTTGAGAAGCCGGGTTTCCCCCAAGATTTTGTTTCCTGGTTGGAGTTAATGTCTCCTGACTAGGCTTTTTTTCGTGTTAGAGCAACCCGTGAACAAGGTAGGCAGAGAATCGAGACGTAACGCCCAACAATAATCTCATTTAAAAAAAAAAAAACTTTTACGACGTGAGCCTTCTACTTCTGTAGGACTAGTATTTCTCGGACTGATAAATATATTTAATTAATCTTGAATTTGATGAACAGTTTAGAAGTTTTTAGCCAAAATTTATCAGTGCCTAAGTCGCACTATTTAACGTTTCCTCGGACTTTTTTTCCTCGGACTTTTTTTCACGGACCTTTTTTCCTCAGACTTTTTTTCCTCGGACCTTTTTCCCGCAGACCTTTTTCCCGCGGACCTTTTTCCCGCGGACCTTTTTTCTGCAGACTTTTTTTACCGGGCCCTTTCCCCGGACCTTTTTCCCAGAACCGAACTGAATACTGAACTAAACTGAGTACTGAACAGTTTTTTTTTCCTAGATCGCTTTGGTTTTTTTTTCTTAAATACGAAACAATTTTAAATTTTTCTTAAATACAAAAAATACAAAACTTGAGAAACGGCAAATAAAAATTCAGCCTTACAAATCTTGAAATCTGCGCAAGGGGGGGGGCGGTTGCGGACCACCACCACCACCTCCACCACAAACTCTACAAAATCTGTGGAAATCCTAAAAAAAAAAAAAATCCGCAAATTTTGTCTAACGATTTGCTAATTTCGTACGCAATATCCGAATTTGCTGGACTCCCTCGGTTGTGCGAAACATATGCATTTGTCGTCATGATCGGCGCACTGCTGGAGTAGTCTGCTTGTTGTTGCAACATGTGGGTTCGATTCTTGACCAAATGATAACGTGTGACTAATTTTTTTTTTTTGGTTCGTCAGTGCCCGCGTATGCTATGACTAAAGTTCTTTACTTACAATTTGATATTATGAATAACCAGGAATAAAATAACGTACTTTGTTACATAGACTTTTGACCGTAATGTAATGTTTGTCCTTTTCATCTATTCCGTTGAAGGGAAACACTCTTCAAACACTGCGCCTGTCAATTTTTCGCATCAAGTGGAGTCAATGTCATAAGGCTTCAGTCCTTAGGCTTTATCAAGAACCGCTGTGTAAGCCATTGCATGAAATACCAAGTTAAACGTCAAACTTGGAAACCATAATAGTTTCTTCCCAAATTGATATAGACCAGTGAAAAGGTTGGTATGTGGGGTCTTGTCATAACTTTCACTGCATTATAAATCTAGACACACGCTAGTGTGTCGCGCCAAGTTAGGCAACAAACATCACATCAATTCAATTGTCGAGGTTGTAAACCATTGTAGCGCGACGCCATAGCGTCAGTATCTTATATCTTGAAGCATAGTTGGGCACGTTTCAGGTACTTTGGGAAAAATAATAATGCGATACAAAAGCTTAAATTGTGTTGAAATCGAGAGCAATGACCCACCTGACAAAAATTAACTCGTGTTTGAATGCCAGCTATGCTGCTTTCAATGCAAAATCTGCCCCTCAATAACGTTGAAAATGTGTTACTACCTAGCTAACTAGCTAGTCCGCTCATCCCCATGTTAAATCCCATAGGGTGATTATTCATCGATACTGAGATAACGGGAAGGCTTACAGCTATGAAACTGGACGAACGGGTGCAGTACCATACGAACTGCGTACCTTTTATGGTTTGGAGCCTGGGGAAGTAATAGGGATGGCGTGGGAGGGCGCGTAACTACGAAAATATTGTTATAACCATTGTTAGTATTGTCGGCATCGTGTCTCATTGGACGGCAAAAGCTCCGACAACGAGAACGTGGATACTGACGTACGTGCCTAGGCACACACTAGTGTATCACGATAAATCTAAACAACGTTGCAAAGAAATTGTATTCACGTCCAATTCACGAAAAATAAACTAAGTTTAAAAACAAAGCAAAATAAACAAAGCCAAAAACTGGTAAGGAGGCCACCAACTTGAGTGGTTCGGCCCTTCAAAGGAGTGATATCAACACACCAAAACTAACTAAATACAACAATTACAACAAAATTAAAACCAAACCAAAAACCAATAAAGAGGTGACTAAGTTGAGAATGGTTCGGCCTATAGGCAAAAGGTAGTAGAAAATTGTTGAAAACCAATTTCTTGTTGACGTGGCACTTTATTACTCATCTGCACGGTAGTGGAGTTGAGTCAATACAGAATTAAAAAAAAAGGAGTGATATCATATCAAACACCAGAACTGGTAAAAGGGGCCGCCAAGTTCCGAATGGTTCGGCCCTTCAAAGGAGTGATATCAACACACCAAATCATGCGCCAACTTAATCGCACCGAATAATACTTTGGACGTTAAATGAAAACTTGAACATTGCTACCGAAAGTAGCAATGTTCTAGTTTTCATTTAACCTTTGAATTATTAAGCGGTGCGATTAACTTGGCGAATGTTTTGGTGTGTTGATATCACTCCTTTGAAGGGCCGAACCATTCGGAACTTGGCGGGCCCCTTTTACCAGTTCTGGTTTTTCATATGATTTTAATGACAACAATCGAACTGTTTGACCGCCACAAGAATGATCGTTTCTAGTTGTTGTTAGGACTTTTTGCCATCACCTGCAGATCGAGCCAATGAACAGATTTTCAAATTGAACATTGTGTCTTTTTTTTTTTCCAGGTCGCTACGCTTTGGTAGTAGCAGGTGACATTGCAATCTATGCAGAAGGCAATGCCCGCAGTACTGGCGGGGCTGGAGCTGTTGCCATGCTTGTTGGCCCCAACGCCCCCTTAGTTATCGACAGAGGTGAGTTACATGGAGAAAGCCATGTTTGCTCATAACCCATATTGCATACTGAACAATTTGATTTACCAATGTGATTCACATATTACCAGGAGCCTATAGAAAACAACTAGGAGCGTGTGTGGCTGGTCTATGTTAGCAGTGCTTAATTTAGTACGATATGCTAACGCCAGAAGGAGCAACCATACTGTGCCTGCGCCAAGTTGTCTAAAAAGGGATGTTTTTAAAGTCAGCGGCTTGCGAGTCGCTTGGCCGCGGGAACGCTTTCCCATTGAAATAAACAGGCAGCGTTTCCGCTTGCAAGCGAGTCGCAAGCCGCTGACTTTAAAAACATCCCTAAATCGAAACTGAAACTTAGCACGCGAAGCAGACATGTGCTACGAAAGCAACGCTCTATTTTATTGTTGGCTAGACCAACTTACGAACAACTGATATCTGTTTTAGTTTTTTTTTATTATTTCCTTGGTATTGTTTCCATGTTAAACACTTATTGTTTAAAATTAGTCTTGAGAACGTAATGCACACCTCTAATCATCTTGTGCCGGTGGTGACCTCTGCTAACAAATTTGTACACCACTGTAGCCGCTCCTGACTTAACACTGTAGTGTAAGTTACCGACACACGCTCCTAGGTGTTTTCTATAGGCTCCTGATAACTTTCTTAAAATGATTTTGTGTGTATGGTTTCCAACAGTTTAAAAGTGCTGACGTATTTTCAGAAGAAATGTCTTCTCAGTCATGTTGTCGCTATATTGGTCAAGGACCACGGTGGTGAGGGTCATAGGGGGGGGCCCCCCCCCCCCCCCTCCAGAAACAAAATGAGCACCATTTTTGCTACAAAGTGTGGCTTACAGGTTACAATTTCTTGCATTAATTGGCCGAGCGAGTGAAGCAAGCGGGGTTGAATGCCCAGCTGAATTTGGATTTTGTGTCTTTATCTGTTACAATAACATTCGTAATTTTGTCAATATCAGCTGTTTCTTATGGTCATCTGCTGGTTCTTGTTCTGTGGCTGGTGATGCTGTGTTATTTTCCGGCGCTATTCTTGCGGCTTTTTTGCTTCTTGTTATTGTAGTGCAAGAACCAGGCGGTAAAACAAGAGGCAGTAAAGAAACGGTTGATTTTGACAAACTTCCGAACACGAAGAAAGGAATCCACATGGCGCTATGTTGTGGGTATGTGTTTATATCAAAGAAACAAGTTGAGGAGTGAAAGCACGGATCAAGGACTATGTATCCCAACACCAACAAAGAAGTGACTGAAAACAGCGTATCACATCACACCACACAGACACCAAATGCCCGATTTCGTGGAGTGAAACACCGTAGTACTGGTCTCAAATTCTGCTAATGATCGCCATTTGAGGGCCTTTAGAGTCACTAGTGAATAAGCATTACGAAAAATTGAAAGCGAATCACCTGTACTTCCAACCACCACTGAACCTCGTTATCCAGTACATTGTGCAGAGAGAGCTCATGGAACACTTTGAATGTATAAATATGGAATTAGCCATGCTGTAACTATTGCTTCGTATTCCATCCTTGCCACAAGGTCTTCTGAGAGAAAAACTGGGGGTTTCCTTTCTCGGCACCAGGCCACTTGATTCAACATCGTGAAATCAAGACACGCTAGTGTGTCGCCCGCCAAGATAAAAACGATAACATCCAGATAATATGTATATATGCGCATGGCGACCACTAGACATGTTGTGTCTTTACAGCAAAGGTAGTTTGGCTGTTTTCAGGCGTGTGAGGATAAATAACAATGCAACAGAAAAGGCTGAAACTTATTTGATCGGGAGACTTTGGTCACCTGACAACATAAAAGTC
Source organism: Lithobius niger (assembly GCA_023313725.1). Lineage (NCBI taxonomy): Eukaryota > Metazoa > Arthropoda > Chilopoda > Lithobiomorpha > Lithobiidae > Lithobius > Lithobius niger. The sequence goes on from JAHWFP010037012.1 coordinate 137,980, forward strand.
ACTGTTAGACCTATAGCTTAACGTTTTCTTGTTGAAAAAAACGACGTGAATAACGTTGATATTTGCCTAATTCTTACTACTACTAACGCTTTTTTTGTATCACGAAAATAAATTCTTCCATGCGGTAAATAAAGCTGGTTCTTAGCTCATTTTACAGCTATTGCTCTGGAGATGTGCCCTTTTCATACAGACCTTTCTAATTGCTCAAGTGGTTCAGGGGTTAGGGAGCTCCAAAGGTCCAAATTGATTGTTTTAAACATTGTTTTTATGCAACAATGCCAAACTGACAATTAAAGAAATTCATGCGTTTGCAAGGAGATACTGCAATACTAATAAAAATGCTAATCACATGAAAAAAGGTGACTGCTGTCGTCAAGATCTAAAGAAAAAAAGAAAAAAAAGAAATGGACCAGAAAACTAGATTGGCATTTCAAAATAGATTTCATCAATTTGGACCAAAAATTACTGATATCTACCCCAAAACAAAACTTGTTAAGGATTTCCGCCAAGCTTTTCAGCCGTGTGAAGTCGTGATGTCAAATGCCAAGCTCTTTCGCCAAGCTAATCTCACCGACTAATACTTCAAACGTTAAACGAAATAATTGAAAATTGCGCTGTAAGCAATTTTCATACATTTCATTTAACCTTCAAACTATTACTCGGTGGGATTAGCTTGGAGAAAGAGCTGGCGTTTGATATCACGACTTCACACGGCCGAAAAGCTTGGCGGGAATCCTTAACAAGTTTTGTTTTGGGGTAGATTCTTATTTTACAAACACAATGCCAAGAAACGTCAACTTTCTGACCCATGTTTGAACTTTCTGGAGCCAGGAGACAAGACACACGATTTTTACACCAGTCGGTCGTTAGTTGAAGAGGCCATCTCTTACCTAGTTTCAAGGTCAATCAATGCTGTTGCATGCGGAGTTGCCAAATGCCTGGACTCATAGTAGCGCGATTGATATTTTCCGCACCTATTTATTATGTTAAAACCTGTACAGCGTGTTTATAATGTGTGTTATCCCGAAATATAATTAGCCACATGGGGTCGCGACCCAGAATGAGCTTGAACGTGCAGTAATATTATCGTGGACACTCCATTCATCCCTATGAGCTCTCCTTTATGGCACTCCTGTTGTTATTTAGTTTTTGAAAGTTGACGTTTCTGAATTCTGTACGTCAATAGACAGTTTAGTGACTGCACTTCCTTCTTATGTTTATTATTCCTACTTGTTTTACTTCAATTCAGGGCTCAGAGGCTCTCACATGCAACATGTGTATGACTTCTACAAGCCCGATTTGATGTCGGAGTATCCAACGGTAGACGGCAAGCTGTCCATCCAATGTTATTTGTCTGCGTTAGACAAATGTTATGAGCGTTACCGACGTAAATTTGAAGCGGCCGCAAACCCAGGTAATTCTTGCTGTTGTGTTGGTTTTTCTGGTATTGTTGCCATCCTTTACATAGTCTTGAGTATTTTTTTTTTGTAAATTAAAATTGTTTGATTCCCCCCCCCCCCCCCCCCCCCCCCCAAAAAAAATAGGATTGATTCTTGGACATTTACTTCTTCCACAAGGGTCACCAAACAGACTTTTTATTTTAATATTTATTTGTGTAAATCCATTGTCTATCCATTTTATTTTTAATGGAATAAGCATTCCAGTCTTAACACAAACAAGTTGCTAGACATTTTTGTAAACAAAAGCCCAGTTGTACGTAGTCTTTTTATAGAAGGTTGTGCTTACACCGTCTTTTTGGGACTGAGTTGTGGCTTTTGCTAATCATTGAGACCAATTTAAGCACTCAATTTGAACTTATCAGAAGTGTACGTACCAGACGGGGGTAAAGTTGATCAGATACATGATTGTGTAGGACACTAGTTTATTAAGCATGAATAAAGAAAGCAAGCTGTTGTTTTATCTCTTTAGCGAGGTAACTAAAGTGTGTTTTGGTGACTGAAAACAGTTCCAAACAATAGTTCAAAGCACTCATTTCAAAACAATTCATGTTTGGGTGCTTTTTATTTATTTATTTATTTTTCATTTTGTTAAATATTCATATGCCTTACATATACACTCCGCACTAACTGTGAATGTTTTGATTGTTTTAGAGAAACCAAATACCAAGTTTTCTTTGCAAAGTGTGGATGGTGTTCTATTTCATTCACCCTTCTGCAAGCTTGTTCAAAAATCCTTGGCCCGCCTCGTTTTTAATGATTTTCTGACCGCGTCACCTGCCGAGCAAGGGTCCAAGTTTAAGCAGTTGGAACCGTTCAAGTAAGTGTACGAAGCCTAACTTACACTAGAGTATTCAACGTACAATATCTACAAACCAGAATATGTACCCATTTTATATTCACCAATATCAAAATAATATTGTGCTTCATGGAAGGTATGCAAATTGTAATGTGCAGAGTCCTAATCGAGTTTAGTAGTCCAGGATTATATTCAGTTAGCGCCGGTGCACACGTGCGGTACCGCATTTGCGGTCGATGCTGCGGTACCGCATTTGCGGTTTGGTTTACATGACATTTGTTGGGTACTGCACACGTACCAGCGTCGACGTTGCGTTACCGCCTGCCACTCGTGCGGTCGTTTTGTACTGGGAAAAATAAATGTGCAACCTCACAGCTAAAACTCATGTGTTGTTTATTTTAAAATATATTGCTAATTCAAAGCCAGCTGGCAACATCATGGTTTGTAGAAATCGTCTTATTTAAACACTGGTAGAAAAAGATTAAAATTGCAGGGCCCAAACCTGCTTAATTTCAGTTTTTATTGCCTATCCGAAAATATACATTACCTTAATTCCACCCAGCCTCTCCTCCATGGACTAGGTTCTGGAAAGTGGAGAAATGATGCTGACAGGTCGCTGCACTGGAGCTTATATAAGCTGGCCCAAGCCCGCGCATGCGCTGTGCCGTACAAGCCCGGAAGACAACTCTCAAACTTCTAGGGGATTCACAATGCTCAAAAGGGGAAACTGCTATAAAAAAAGGAATGTATATTTTCGGATAGGCAATAAAAACTAAAATTAAGCAAGTTCGGGCCCTGCAATTTTAGTCTTTTTCTACCAGTGTTTAAATAAGACGATTTCTACAAACCATGATGTTGCCACTGGCTTTGGATTTAGCATTATATTTTAAAATAAACAATACATGAGTTTTAGCTGTGAGGTTGCACATGTATTTTCCCCAGTACGGCAGTTTTATTTGACTGCATAATAAACACGGAGGCTTAAAACATTTTAGAGGGGTCTTTCTACTTATGAGATTGTATAAAAAGAATTTTTTACTTGTGTGTGACTCACTAGGTAGTTAGCAATTCTGGTTCCCTGGCCTTGTATCCAGACATTACTAGGCTTTGAATATACGGTAATGAGTTAATGAAAAAAGAGTAATTGTGTAGCATGTAAATGTTGCAGCATGATGTGTTTGGTACACTTCAGCAGAGAAAAAAATTAGAATCGGTGTTTACATTGAAATAATTTGTTTTATAGAGATCTAAAGCTGGAAGACACCTACTTCAACAGGGATGTCGAAAAAGCCAGCTTGGAACTAAGCAAAGAAACATTTGCTTCGAAAACCCTACCATCACTAACTGTGTCCAAGTTAGTGGGCAATATGTACACTCCATCATTATACGGGTGTTTAGCATCGTTCATTGCCAGGTAAGAAAATGGGTTTGTAACATAATAGTATTGCTAGTGACGATTCAAAACAACATTATGGCACCATTATCGTACATGTTTTTTTCTGGGTGTGTAAAAATTGAATTCGTAATTACGTTTCTGGGGTCCATAACCTTACATCTTAGACCTACCTGTAAATAGTATGAATAGATCAGATTGGAATTAATGTGCATTCAAAGATAGGACTGGGAACAGAGGTTTAAGTAGGTGCAGTTCACATAACAGTACTATGCTCCTTGGTGAATTCTCGGTTTAAAAGATAACTAGTAATTTGTTCAGCATGTTGCAAAAGTCTGATTTGTACCCCAATAACTTTTGTCCAGTTGGTATAGAAAAATAAGACTTAAGGAATCGTCATTGACAAAAGGAACTCGCACGTCGATGGAATGTAAATTATTGGGAATGGGGAGGGCGAGTGTTATATCTTCTAAAGAACTAAATATAAAAAGAACATCTCCAGAAACAGTTGTGTTATCGCCACAATGAAACTATGCCCGTGCACGTCTCACGTTGGTCCAGGTGTGGAATGTTGGGTTGCATATAAACACTTCTCCCCTCGTGTAAACACCCCTTCCACAGGCTGGAAATAATGAGAGCCTCGTCAGATAGAGTCTTTGAGCTGGTTCCCACTCCGACATATTCTGTGTCGACGGCGGAACTTGTGCAGTGCAGGACTGATACCTTCAATTGATGAAACGTGCGTCTTAGTTTCAGGAAGATTCATTCAACTGTGGCCTTCAGGCGATGGTCAAGGTAGTGTTCCGCCGTCGAGATGCTTATCTGGAGTTTGCATCCTACATTCCGGTTGACATGGTTAATCGTCTTTGCTGCTTCCCGAGCATTCATCTTCAATGCTCATCAACGACCAATTGCTCTTCCTGGCACCTGATCTTCTGGATTGGTTGTGCCACCCCATGCACCGAATGAAACCTTTATTTTAAAGATCAAATTAGTTTTTACTTATTCTAAAATACTTACCTTTAGTTTAGTGTGAACCCACCCTCCTTCTCCGCTCTTGCTGAACAGAATTGTTTAACAAACTATTGTGAGGGTGGGTGGCAATGTTGGGAAGTGAGCATACACTAGCTGTCTAGTGACGAGCTACCGAAGGTTCTTAAAGTGAAATTTAAAGCCTCTCAACATGAAACATAAGCGATTGAAAGATCGGCAACTGCCATTTACAGTAGTTTATTTTCAACATCACGAAGAATCAGGAATTTACACACCGGTTTAGCTTAAACACCGAAAGTTCCCTCATTAAATTTTCGGTGAAAACAAGAGGCCGTTCACCTTCATCAGAGCGCAACGAGACACAAAATTTAAATACGAACGTTACATGGTTGTGGCTACCATCGATCAGACGACACGTGAGTGAGAGAACCACTGATCATACACATTTACGCACTGAAGCACACTGCTTGTCCAGCTTGGCTTTCACATCAGAACTTACTGATTGTTCCATCAACACGTGGGAGGCACCAGTCAGGTTCATGAGTGGAACCTTCTTGCCCTTGAAACGAAGAATGGCCAGAGATTCAAGGGCCCTCAGATGCCCTCCCTGGAGAGAATTGGAGGAAAGCAATACTATCATGGAATTCCAAGCAATCTGGTGCTGCTTATGTTTTACATGGTGGGCGATGCCGTTAAGATTGTCTCCCCTCTTTACAGCTGCAATGTGTTCGCCTATCCTCTTGAGCAACCGTCTCGTGGTCTCGCCAATGTACTAGACTGGTGAATTTTCCTGAAGGTGGTGGTATAGTGTTATTCTCCTTGAATCTTCCTGATTCTTCGTGACATAAACGATGTTTAGCCCAAAATAAAGGTAAGTATTTTAGGATAAGTAAAAACTAATTTTATCTTTAATATAACGTTTTTTTTTTGTTTCGTAATTCAAGTTTTACAGGCACCCATTTTTTTTTTTTCGTTTAGCAAGCAGACCGTATCAGACTTGGCCGGCAAGAAGATGTTATTGTTTTCGTACGGCTCCGGTCTTGCTTCATCTATGTATTCCATATCTGTGACTGAGGATATGAGCCCTGGATCACCTTTGGAAAGGCTGTTCAACAGTTTAAGCAATCTCAGCACTCGCCTACAAACACGCTCAAAGATTGATCCTTCAGTGTTTACCGAACATATGCGGCTGAAAGAGAAAACTCATCACAAAGGTATGGCACTGTGGAATTCATAAATTTTGTTAAAACAAAAAAAAAAAAAATATACGACAACACGTGCGTATAAGAGCAGGTGGGCCCAAATGCACCCAGGCTTTCGTTTTAAATAAAGAGCAGTCAGCTTAAAAATGGCAAACGTTATTCATCTTCGTACACTTGAACACTTAGACACTCACACAACAAAGTATTGCAAATTTCCGACTGTTCTGCTAGTCTTCTTGAGCATTTTTAACTTCAAGTTATTGGTTCTGGCTACAGCTTTCTACTCTGTTCAGGGCCGTAGCTAGCCCCCTTGGTGCCCAAGGCGAACCAACTGAGCGGCGCCCCCCCCCCCCCACCCCCTCCCCCTCCGTCCGACTTTCAATTTCAAGAAATAAAAAAAATTCATGAAAGTTACGTACCTTAAGGCTTACATAACTAAATACTAAAGAGATCTGTACTAGGAAATTTAGGTGGTAAGACCACAAACTTTAACGAAGAAAAGAAGAGAAAAAAAAAAACAAGTGTTGATTTCATGATAATTTTCGACTGCCTAGGTCTGTTGATCAAAAAATGTTAAAGTAATAAAGAGATGTGAGTAAGCTATTTCGCTTTAACAAACAGAAAATAAAGTTCCAATATAAGTAATTCAACCGTGCTCAAAACTCGTTTTTTCTTTCAATTTTCGCAATTTTTGGATGCAAGCCTCCAATTTAGACGTAAAACGCAAGAACAGTGACATGTCTCTGCTTGAATCTTTTTTTTTTTTTGAAATTCTAGTTTTTGGTTATATCTGATCATTAAAGAAAAAACTAATAATTGGTTAACAAAACATCCGGAAGTTGCAAAATGAGCACTAAACCAAGTTCGAGCAAGAGCACGTCTCTTCTCCCGGCGTTGGGAACGCCGTCCGTTAAACAATATATTTGTGCTTTGACCATCCACTAACATGGTTATGCGGTTGGCATGAGTTCGGTGAGGCGCCCCCAACAAGACAGCGCCCTGGGCGGTCGCCTTGCTCGCCTTACCCTTCCTACAGCCCTGACTCTGTTGCATTTTGAGTTTGCCTCGCTCCGGTGCCTCCCATATTCATTTGGCCATGCGTCAATTCCCAGTCTCCACTCCATGCCAAATCGTTGCCTCGAGTCTCTTCAAATCAAATTGGCCACATTTGGGTCTGATGGTCCTTGGATGTTTAACGAGGTATCTTTTATATTTCGTGGAGCGTGATGGCCTTGGATTCAAGGCATCTGAGATGCGAATCTCATTAGGGTTTCAGCTTTATTCCATTCTATCTTGTGCTGGATTGTGAATGTCTTAAGTGTGAAAATGTGAGAAAATGAGTGCCATTTACAATTTTGAAGTTAATTTTTTTGTTTAAACATGTTACTTGAAACCAAAAAAGTTACAGTAACATTTTGGAAGTAGCGTAAGCATGTGTTCACAAGTTAATGAAAACAAGCCAGTATAATTGACAACTAGCCACCGGAACAAAATTCCGGGAGCAGTTGTCGCTGACAGTGTTCCGGTGAGTGCTACACCAGGTTTTGCTGTTTCTTTCATGGTTACCTGAAGTGAGCAGTGTATCTCCATCAACCGCTACATGTTGTGTATTTGTGTTAGAAAGTTTGGTGGCACTCGTCATGTTGTGATGTCCTATTTTCACACCCTGTTGGAGTCTTTGTCATACATTTTGTTGACATGCGAGATAATGGGATCCCGTTGTCAAATTCAACCACCAAATCCATCATTATTAGAGTCATAATTACTGGAATTATGTAGAAAATGTCCGCTCATTTTCACAACGAGGACACTGTTTAATGTCCAGCTAATTTTCGGTGGCTGGCTGCCACCATCCTCAGGCACTCCGACGAAAGTTTTTGGCCTCCGTGTGTTCCTACATCGTTGTCGTCTGCTTCAAATTTGTAACCGTCGGAGTGCCTGAGGATGGTGGCAGCCAGCCACCGAAAATTAGCT
>JAHWFP010037013.1:0-26817 GCA_023313725.1 Lithobius niger
CCCCCGAAGTATAAGGGATGTTTTTAAAGTCAGCGGCTTGCGACTCGCTTGCAAGCGGAAACGCTGCCTGTTTGTTATCTCAATGGGAAAGCGTTCCCCGCGGCCAAGCGACTCGTAAGCCGCTGACTTTAAAAGCATCCCTATATTGCACAGAATGACTTTGGAAATGTATGGAACAGATCTTTATAAGATATGCTTAATTAATAGAAGGAAAGCTAGTTTGTTTGGCTTGGGAATGGTGGTCACGATCGGCGATTTTAACGGAGATTTTCGGCAAAAATTTGTACAACAAAAATTCGTGTCTGGTAAAATTTAAAGTTAAATAAAATCGTCGAGCAAGTGGTTGGGTTCACGGGGCAAGTTAAAATAGCAAAGGAATAAATAATTGTAACGTCGATTTAACATTATTGTAATTAATTTTTGAGTGTTGAAGTGTAAATTTTCTTGTTGGTGTACTATAATGCTTGGTTTCGGTTTGGCTCCGGCGTTAGTTTCGGTTTGGCTATGGCGCTCTTCAACTTCCGGTTTTGGCGTGCGGTGGCGCTGGAATCGTTGCTGACGTTTGATGGCGTGGTTTACAAAATGTGTGTACAGTGTGAAAAACGTTACTTCTGGCTTGCATTTTCGTTGGTAAAGAAGCATGTTTTGATTGTCCGTCGTAGTAAATTTGGGAGGTGCCCTCTCCCAATTTCTTCGTAGTCCGTCCTGTTTGTCTACAACTGTCAACCTGAGCCATGTTCAGGAACATGCTTGAAGAGGGACGTGACGCAGAACGATGCCATGACGAATGAGGTTGCCTGCGTTTTCGTGTGAATCTCGTCAACGTCAGGGTAATGCCAGTAATTTATCCTGAAGTCTAGAAGCAGTTTTAGATCACTTCTAACGAAGCCATTGCGGAATTTCACGGTGACAGCGCTACCTGAAACGAAATAATGGAGCTGCTACTCATTTTCAACAGCGTAGGAGATAATGCCGTCATCGATCTATCTAGTTCGACCACCTGTTGATTTCGAGGCCGTTTTGAGTTACTGAACTATGTCCGACATTGTGGGTTTGACTCTTCAATCCGTTTGGTCTGTGAGTACATTAAAACAATAAGTAACACAGTGTTTAACCATACGAAACTTGAAAACATTACACGCCGAAATGCCAGCCAGTAAAACCGAATTAGCGTATTTGTATTTACATGTATTTATTTGTTCGCTATTCCTAAAAGAGCATGTCAAAAGGAAGAATAATCAAAATACTGGGTACTTTTCTCATAATTGCATAATTAATCCAGGGTAAAAGGAAGCTGAGCTCCTTGTGGATTTAAATGAAATATATTTTTCTGTGCCAAAGGCATATCACTTAGCAAAAATTAAGCTGGGAGGAAATTTAAGATAAACAGAGGTTGGGTTATATTTAGGTGGCTGAATTTAAATTTTGCGAAATATGAAAATAAATTTAAGAAGGTAATTATAGATAAACCTCAGGTTTTATCTACCTTTATGTGGAGAAAAAAGAATAGCCTATTTATTAAATTATTTGTATAGCCTCTATATGGCCTATAGTGAAATCCATTTTCGTAGGCCTATTGTCAAATGAATTTGCCGACTGAATTTAATTTATTGAATTCGATCAAAGCTATTAACAGCGTTTGGTGTAGCCTACTAGGGGAAATGAATTCTTGGTCTCGACAAATTAAGATTGAACCCGGGGGAATTCGTGCGATAACATTTGAATTAACCTTGGACGAAGTGAAATTTAGGTGTTACACTGGGGGCCAGTAGTCCGGTCATTTTGAATTTAAATCTGAATTTCAAAAGTAGTAGCATAGTTCATTTTTTTGGCAAATTTTGGAATTTACTTGGAATTAAATGTTTTGAATTGGGAATTAGAATTAAAGCTTTCAAATCAAACATTTCTGGATTAAATACAGGCCTATTTTGGGTCTGGTATTTTTCAAAAATTTTCAGAATATTTCTTGAGACCAGGAATTTGTTTGTGAATGTGTTTGAATATGCATTGTGCATTACGCAACATATGGTTTTTGCTCTTGCTAGTGAACATGTCGACTGATGGTCGTACCCCTTTAGGTTCTCCTCTAGGTAATCCTTTGTTGCAAAACTTAAATTTGCCAGTTAATCCCCAATATTGGTACATCAGCAAAGTAGGCAAATTAATGTGCCTGTTCCACCACTTGGTATTAGTCAAGGTAATAATACTGGGAATGTGCCTCAGTCTTCACAAAGTATGGCTCCTGCCGCGAATGCCCAAAACCAAACAATTCAAGTCGATTTGGCTGAGTATATGCGATTTCTTACTATTGAAGCCAATATGCAAGCCACAATGGGTAGTCAGGCATTAAATGTCCCATTTGTGGGTGCTACTATGCAGCCAATTTACCACGGTACAAACTAATACTGGGTCATGTAGTCAACCTCCTCTTAACCCTAACTCAGGTTTAAGTAGTCAGCCACCTCTTAACCCTTGTTCAGGTCCAGGTAGTCAGCAGCCTAACTTAAGTTTAGGGAATCAACAAACTAGTTTATTTGGCCAACAATCTAGTTTAGGTAATACTGCTAGTGCACAACCTAATATAAATTATCCAGGTGTAGGTGGACTTACTCATAATCAACCCATTACTGGTTATAGTAATGTTCAGGCATTTCCATCAATTTGGACACCTAAGTTTGAAGTGAAGCCATTTGATGGGGATCCTGTGGGACCTGGTCCTAGGGAATTTTTGCTCAGGGCGGAACAACTTCAAGTAGGAAGGGGTATCCCTGAGCACATATTCCTGACGAACTGGCTTCCTACACTTTTGACAGGTATGGCATTACAGTGGTTTATGACTTGACGAAGTAGTTTTAGATAGGTTAACATCTAGGAGATACATCGAAGGTGAAATGGTTGCAGACTATATCCATGATATAGCACTGCAAATTCAACAACTTTCGTATGCTATGCCAGAGTACGAACAAGTGCGTCTGGTTAAAAATAACATGGGTGCTGCATTAAAACTTATGTTAGGGACTAAATCTTACACCTCCCTGTTAGAGTTAGCTGCTGATGCACGTAAAACTGAGGGTTTGTTAGATCAAACTGCTATTCAGGTATATTTGGGGCCGGCGGCACCTCAACAAGTAACATCACAACCTAAAGTAGTTTCTGCACCACAATCAAGTAATACAGGGATCGTAGCTAGTGGCACTAGGCCTAAGGATAATAGGAATGCAACCAAAACATGTTATAACTGTGGGGAATTAGGCCACCTTTCATTTCAGTGCAAGGTACCTAAAATTAAAGGGGGGAGGAAGGTCAATTCAGTCAGTAGCAATGATTTGCCACCGACGGAAAACCGAAATTGAGCTCTGGGAAAGGGGGTGGCGGGGCTCATAAAGTAAATCCTCCAATAAACCAAAGTAACTTTAAAATCCCACGTCCAGCCAATATGGCTTCGGTTCTCGTAAGGGTTGGTGGTAAAACTGTAATAGGCATCTATGATGAAGCGGCACCTTATACTATAGTAGGCCCTGATTTCTTAGAAACTTTTCAGCTAAATGGGATTAAATTAAATGAGCTAGAGGACTCTCTCGTGTCTGCCAATTCTGCACCTTTGCTAACTCATGGTTGGGCTATGGCAAAAATCGAATTGCCAGGCAAAACTGTAGTCTACCCCGTAGTTGTAGCAAAACAGTTGGGTCACCAATGCTTGGTGGTGACATCAAAGGTCTGTATGGTGTGATAGTTGATGGAACGGACGAGATGTGGCATTGGAAGGATATCCCTAATGTGCACTATCCTTTCTATAAAACTGAACAAAAACAGACTTCATTTAACTTTATTAAATGTTTGGATCCAGCCATTAAGGAAAAGCTTTCAGCTGCTCTTTTGACTCAAGACCAACAAAAAAGGTTTGGGGATATGTTGGAGGAATTTCCAGCGGCCTTTAATCCCGAACCTGGGTTAACTCGCGTCTTAGAACATCATTTAGACACAGGTGATCATCAGCCCGTTTCATCTAGCCCATACTACCTCCATCCTGAAAAGCGTGAAGCACTCGACGAAATCTTGAATGACATGATTCGTCGTGGCCAAATCGTTCCGCATTCTGGTCCTTGGGCAGCTCCTGTCATCGTCCGCAAAAAGAAAGACGGCGGGTGAAGGATGATAGTGGATTACCAGAAAATCAATGAGATTACCAGAAAAGATAAATATCCTTTAAACAGGATAGATGAACTCCTGGATACCTTGGGACAGCCGAAATTTATCACGGTTCTTGATTTGCAGAGCGGATATTGGCCAGTCCCCTTGAGCAAGTCGTCCCAAGACAAGGCTGCTTTTATGACACCAGCAGGTTTGTTTAAACCGACGGTGATGATGTTTGGTATGTGTAACAGTGGGGCGTCGTCTCAATCATCTTTTCATTGACATGAGAAAGGATGGGGTAGTCGCCTATCTCGATGATATCATAATAGCCTCGGCTATTTTGATACTCATCTGAGCACTGTAAGAGAAGTCCTGTCACGGTTGCAGAAAGCTAACCTCACCATAAACGTCAAAAAGGTACAGATCTGTTTCCCTGAAACTAAGGTGTTAGGTCACATAGTTTCAGAGACTGGGTTTCGCCCTGATACTAGTAAAGTGGATGCCGTCTTGAACTACCCGAGACCTAAAACGGTGAAGCACGTTCGCCAATTCTTAGGATGTACATCGTGGTACAGGAGGTTCATAAAGGGGTACTCTCACATTGCGGAACCGCTTAATCGTCTCCTGGATAAAGGAGGTCCATTGGTCTGGAACAAAGCTTGTGAGAAGGCTTTTAAGGAACTTAAGGCCCTCATTACAAGTGCACCGGTTAAGACGGCACCGGATTTCAGCCAGCCCTTCGTAATCCAGACGGACGCGAGTGCCGTAGGCATAGGAGCAGTCCTGTTGCAGGAGAAGGAAGGTAAACTGGCTACCATCATGTATGCAAGCAGGGCCCTCTCAAAACAGGAGCGTAAATATTCGGCCGTTGAACGAGAATGTCTGGCTATCGTTTGGGCGATTGAAAAGATGAGGCCATACGTGGAGTGTTAAACATTTAAAGTGTTAACGGACCAGAAGTCACTTCAATGGCTCAAAATGGCCAGAAATCCTGCGGGGCGTCTGACAAGGTGGGCCATGCGTTTGCAGCAATTTGATTTTTCCGTGGTCTATAACCCTGGAAAGATCAATCTTGTTGCGGACGCCTTGTCCAGAATTCCTGAAATGTCAGAAACTTCAGTCAACGCTGCACTGCGTCAGGGCCGTAAAACCCGGTGCGGCCGGTCCGGCCATGGCCGCACCACTTTTCCAGGAAAAAAAAAGCTTAATTTGCCCGAATTGTCGAATGCAGACATGATGCGACGTTCATAATCCAGGAGGCAGCAACGCTAAATTTTCCTGCTACGCCGTTATAATAGTTCCGGAATTTAGCCACTGAACCATAGAGTTAAATATATTGTTGCACTGAACAGCATCGCTGCATACGCTGCGCTGACAGTAAATGCTGAAATTTGATACTGCTGTATGGTGCAACCAACTTCTAAACTCGTCACTCCAACCCACGAATCCGGCTTGATGCAAATGCTCATAATGTCACTATTGAAGTCGATGAAACACCATACAATATTTGCATTAATATGGTCAGTACGCATGGGATGGTGCTGCACTCTAGTGGTTGATTTCAACACTCTTGCACCCAGATTTATTTATGTAGTTTTTTATGTTTTAAGCAGTTAAAAAAAAAGATATTTGCTTGGTAGCATTTTTGTATAAATTAATAGTTTAAAAAGTTTTTTTTTATCGTTTTGTCATAATTTAAAAGCATTATTCAAATGTTTCCCTATTAGCTAAACGTGGGTCGTACCTGCTGCGAGAGTACATTGTCTCTAGACGTAAACATGGTGTGAAGGATTTACCAAATATCGGTGATTTAATGGATACTATCCGAAGCTCAGAATTTTGACATGGTACCAACCAACAACAATACCCTAATCTCTCAACTGGCATTATTTTTTAAAGTCAAATAATTAGGCTACTGCAGTAAAACTTTGAACCATATTTTAATTAACTAATAAAATCTTGAGAATTTTGTTCAAACGTGGCCTTCAGAAGCCAGCTAAGGCAATACAGTACGGAAAATTGCTTCAGCTTCCGGGGCTCTGCCCCGGACCCCGCTGGGGGAGCTTACAGCGCTCCCCCAGACCCTCTAGCTGGTTTCCCTGGGCCTCTACCATAGCCGCACCACTTCAGATTTGCTTCCTACGGCCCTGTGCGTGAAATAGAAGCGCCATCTTTGCAGCAGGTGAAGGAGGCCCAGTTGCGAGATCAGACTCTTAGTCTTCTCATCAAATGTTTGAGGGCAGGAGATGAACCCCCCTCGAATGAACTGGGTAAGAAGGTGGCGTCTCTTATGCGTTACAGTGTGCTGAAGGATGATGTAGTCTGCAGGAACTTTCAAACCCCTGCAGGTGTAGAGTCGTACTGCATCATTGCTCCAAGAGTGGCGTAGCAAAATTATGGCAGCCTTCCATGATTCTCTCGCGGGAGGTCACATGGGAGTGGCAAAGACCTTGGCGAAGATCGACACACTTGGGTTGGCATGAGTAGGGATGTTGCAAGGTACGTACGTGCGTGCCATCAATGCCAATTGCACAAATCCAAAACTGCCCCCCCTCGTGGGTTTATGATGTCGCCGAGACATTTGCCTCAACCGTGAGACATACTCGCGATCGATCTGGCAGGTCCTTATCCCAAAAGCAAGTCAGGGAAGCAATACATGCTCATTGTAGTCGATTATTTGACGAAATGGCCTGAATTGTTTGCCATCGAGAATGCTACAGCTCAAACAGTTGCTCTTTGCTTAGTGAAGGAGGTTTTTCCTAGGTTTGGAATTCCGAGAACCATAGTGTCGGACCATGGCCGACAATTTGTTTCGAAGATTTTCAAAACTATGTGTAGTATGTTTGGGATTAAGCGTAAGAAAACCTCGTTTTACCACCCTGAACCAAATCTTGCGGAGAGGACGATAAAAACGGTTAGAGGTATGATTACTACCAACATAGTAGAGTCGCATAAAGAGTGGGACTCGAACCTCCCCGCTATTGGTATGGCGTTGCGTTCAGCAACTTCCGAAAGTACTGGGTTCACACCAACTTTTCTTACGTTAGGAAGAGAGCTGCGTCTTCCCTGTGACCCAACTGCTACGGAAACAGAGCTGGCTAAGATGCCGAAAGCTAGTGATTGGGCTGTCACGCTGACTCAAAATTTGAGAGCAGCCATTGATAAAGCTCAAGTGAATATTGCTGCTCAAGCCACACGACAAAAGCCATACTATGATGCAAAGCACAGAGACTTGTCTTTTGTAAAAGGTGACCTGGTTCTTAAGAAGGCCCATTTTCTCTCAGATAAAGAAAAGGGGTTTGCTAAGAAAATGGCACCGCGATGGCAGGAACTGTGCATGAGGTCTGTTCTCCAGTTAACATGAAGCTGAGTGATAGTGTAACAGGTAAAGTAATGCAGGGTACATTTCATGTGCAAGAGTTGAAACCGTATGTGGTGTCATCTGTGCATTCCGAGGATGATTTGGAGGAAGAGTCAGAGGGAGAGTCATCCGAGGAATCTGAAGTGGATACTACCACTCGCAGAGTGTTGCGACCTCGCGGTGCGACTCAACATAAACTTCATTCGGCCCTTTTAACCCTCAAAAATAAAAAGTCGTGAGTGGGGTAACTCACTGGTGGGTGGGGGGGATGTGTAACGTCGATTTAACATTATTTTAATTAATTTTCTTGTTGGTGAACTATAATGCTTGGTTTCGGTTTGGCTACGGCGTTAGTTTCGGTTTGGCTATGGCGCTCTTCAACTTCCGGTTTTGGCGTGCGGTGGCGCTGGAATCGTTGCTGATGTTTGATTGCGTGGTTTACAAAATATGTTTACAGCGTGAAAAACGAGTTACTTCTGGCTTACATTTTCGTTGGTAAAGAAGCATGTTTTGATTGTCCGTCGTAGTAAATTTGGGAGGTGGCCTCTCCCAATTTCTTCGTAGTCCGTCCTGTTTCTCTACAACTGTCAACCTGAGCCATGTTGGGGAACATGCTTGAACAGAAACGTGACGCAGAACGACGCCATGACGAATGAGGTTGCCTGCGTTTTGGTGTGAAGCTCGTCAACGTCAGGGTAATGCCAGCAATTTATCCTGAATTCTAGAAGCAGTTTTAGATCACTTCTAACGAAGCCATTGCGGAATTTCACGGTGACAGCGCTACCTTAAACAAAATAATGGAGCTGCTACTCATTTTCAACAGCGTAGGAGATAATGCCATCATCGTTCTATCTAGTTCGACCACCTGTTGATTTCGAGGCCGTTTTGAGTTACTGAACTATGTCCGACATTGTGGGTTTGACTCTTCAATCCGTTTGGTCCGCGAGTACATTAAAACAATAAGTAACACAGCGTTTTACCATACGAAACTTGAAAACATTACACGCCGAAACACCAGCCAGTAAAACCGAATTAGCGTATTTGTATTTACATGTATTTATTTGTTCGCTATTCCTAAGAGAGCATGTCAAAAGGAAGAATAATCGAAATATTGGGTACTTTTCTCATAATTGCATAATTAATCCAGGGTAAAAGGAAGCTGAGCTTCTTGTGGATTTAAATGAAATATATTTTTCTGTGCCCAAAGGCATATCACTTAGCAAAAATTAAGCTGGGAGGAAATTTAAGATAAGCAGAGGTTAGGTTATATTTAGGTGGCTGAACTTATATTTTGCGAAATATGAAAATATATTTAAGAAGGTAATTATAGATAAACCTCAGGTTTTATCAACCTTTATGTGGAGAAAGAAGAATAGCCTATTTATTAAATTATTTGTATAGCCTCTATATGGCCTATAGTGAAATCCATTTTCGTAGGCCTATTGTCAAATGAATTTGCCGACTGAATTTAATTTATTGAATTCGATCAAAGCTATTAACAGTGTTTGGTGTAGCCTACTACGGGCAAATATAACGAGTACTAACATGCTAGGAATTTATGAAATAAATGTCTATTTATTGTTACTGTTATTTGCTTGTGGAAATGAATTCTTGGTCTTGACAAATTAAGATTGAACCCGGGGGAATTTGTGCGATAACATTTGAATTAAGCTTGGACGAAGTGAAATTTAGGTGTTACATAAGAAGTTATTGGAGAATGCTAAAACACATTTATCAGGGCATTATTTGTAGAGGCAGATAACTAATTTTCATGTAGGCTGGACATTTTTCTTAGTTTTGGTGCGCAACAAATAAGACAAAAAATATCACACTTAAGTTCTAAACAACCTAATTATGAGGTTAAGTACCTTTCTTTTACAAATGTACAGAAATGTTTAAGTTACAATGACCGGAAGTGGGTGCGTTGCGGCCTAGTTTGGTGACTTTTTTATAAGGCTGTATCTGAAGAACCAGAAGGAAATTTTGAATTCAGTTTCCGGAGGATGAAAGTTCAAGTATGTGGCTATTAAGAAAAACTAAGTTTGGTCATTTCGGATGGTAACTTCTGGAGATACAGTGGTTTAAAGTTGGAGGTATTTTGGCGCTGGGGTTCCAAAGGAAAAAAAAAAGTTCGTCTTGAGAAACGAAGGTTCGCTGAGGTTTTTTTGACGACTGGAGTTCAGGTATCCTCTCCAAAATGGTTTTTGGCTAAAAAAAAGTCCTTTACAATGGCAATCACGTCCGCTGATGCCATCACATGCTGATTGTTATTGTAACGGCTGATACTACGACGGCTAAGGTGCTTGCAACATCCCCGACATCTTTGGTTGACATTGGCTATTAGTATTAATTTGCTGGTGATTACTACGACTTTTTCGTTGATAAGCACAGTATTGGCTACAGTCCCGGCATGGGGAATGAACCATCGAAGGCCTAACTATACGCCTAAACATTAATACTATCTGGTTTGCGCTGCCACCATCGGTGGAAATAAGTTAACTGTTTAACTGGAGTTCAAAGATAAAAATGGGCTACATGATATATTTAACTCAAACAATTAATCCATTAGGGAACAAAACTGAAGTTCAAAACTCTTGGTTTTAATAAAAGCAGTTATCCGAACCTGGTTTAGGTCGAAACTCAGAAGTTTTGTTTCTTTTAGTGACATAGTTTATTGATTTGATGGTTGAACGAATTTCTGCTTGGTCTGCCTCGACAGATTCCAGGGACAGCGCAAGAGACACTGTTTCAGATAAACTTAAAGTTTTCTTTAAAAGCTCCATTTGTATCCTTTCTGACAAAATTCCACCAATGAATCTATATCTGATCATTTCACAATTAAAGTTCTTAATTTTGTCAAAGTCACAATGTTTAGTTAGAAGCTTAAGACCTGAAACATATTAATTTATCGATTCCTCAGACTTTTGAGCTCTTCTGAAGAATTTCATTTTTTCTGACACTACAGAAGGAAGCGGCTCAAGTGGCAGTCGGGGGTGAGAGCGAATGATGCGCGCAATGCCTTTTTACTCTGTTCGCTGATCACTGTTTATTGGCTGACCAGACTTGCGTAGCGCCCTCTTGGCTGTTTTGCATTCGAAAAGCTAATCCGATTAAAGCATTTTAAATTAAATAAAATAAAACAGCTATTAATAAATTATTAAAAGGTCTGACTATTTTTTAAATTCGATATAATTATGTTTTAAATTAACTGCCGTAATTAAGAATGATAAATCTAAAAATTAATTATGAAAATCGTATTCTCACTCGCATTGACTGGCCTTGAAGATGGCCTTGAAGACTGGCCTTTAAACTGTGTTTTCCCAATTATTATTAAAATAACGTAGTGGCTCACCAATTATCTAATATTGCTATGATATTGCCATGTAAACTATAATGGCTTAAAGCTGGTTGTCTGAAATAAAAACCATAAATGCAATCTAAAAATCGAGCATAAGTTTTAATTTCAGTTTAGGATTCTTGGCCTTTACACCTGCGAGAAATGTGATGATGATTTAAGTGATATGGACGAAGTCCAAGGCCAAGGTGGTCAACCTAACCAACCCTAAGTGGCAATGCATCGACCGCCACGACGTGTTGTAAGACCGCCCAGAGACTATGCACTGACGTGAACAGTCTTATGGCAAAGTTTTAAATGCCACAAACATTATAAAATAAGTGTATGCTTAAGTATCATTGGTGTGTGTTAGTTTTAAGTTAAAAAAAGATAATAATTCTCAATTTGTAATCATCTACATAATAATTCTGGACGGCGGCGACTAAATTAGAAGAAGAAAAGGCCGAACAATAAGAATCTAACAATAGCTTTAATCGGTTTTCATTCTTCGTGCACATGTTATGTCTTTGCTACGGTACCTAACAATTTCTTCTAAACCGTTGATTATTGATGGGTAAAATGAAAGAATCCATGTTTTCAGCTAAATGCATAAGTTTTAAATCAAACTAAGTTACGTTTTTTAATTTCGAGGGCCTCGAAATTGGCTGCTGGAAACTGTAGAATGGCTTATTTTTTTCGTAGGTGTGGGCTTTCAGAGCTGTGCTGAATTGTTTCAAAGTCGACACCAACAATAACTGCGGAGCACGAGGCTTATCATTGCCTTCTTGCAGAGAAGCCGGCAACAATAAGACCCCTCTAAGAGAAATAGCATCCTTTAGGCTCTCATACAGTAAAATAAATAAATAAATAAATAGACAAAACAATAATGAGGCATTGTTTGGCCGGGCGATTTACTTTCTGCCTCTCCCAGAAAACAAAAATGTAAAAGTTGCCAGGCTAAAGGTTTCAACTTTGTTCTACAAAAGCGTATTTATTTATTTCTCATAGAAATATTTAAATGTCAGTGCTTGGACACCGCCTTCGAAAAAGGGGTCCGGGCTGCGTCGTACCTGGGGTTGCTGATTGAGTTAGCGAAGCATAAATTTCATTGATGAAACTTAATTCGGTCAAACATGGACATACACATGAGCAACCAAACAGTACCAGTGTTGTAAAAGGTGCATCCAACACCACCCGTGAGTAAAACGGACTTCGGCAAGCAATACAACATTATTAGCAAACAATTTATTCATGCAACGATGCTTTGAGCGTAGCAATTCTTAAAACGGTGCATCCAGTGATTTCAGTCAAGGGATGCGCTGATTGAGTGAGCGAAGCGAACGAAAATCGGCATTCGTTAGCCAGTTTGCGCAAAAATTGGACTGAGGAAACTTATTTCGGTGAAACATCGATATACACCTGAGCAACCAAACCGTACCAGTGTTGGAAATGGAAACCAAGTCCGGAAAAGGGGTCGGAGCTGCGTCGCGCCCGGTGTCGTTGATTGAGTGAGCAAAGAGAGCGAAAATCAGGGTTTGTCTGTCAGTGTGTGCAAAAATGGAATTGACGAAACTTGATTTTCCATGAAACATCGGTGCATGGTAAAGAAGTCGGGGCTGCTTCGTGCCCAGGGTTGCTGAATGAGTGAGCGTTTGCTAGCCAGCGTGCGCAAAAATTGGATTGTAGAAACTTAATTCGGTGAAACATGGATATACACATGAGCAACCAAACAGTACCAGTCTTGCAAACGCTGTATATACCAGCCGTACGTAGCACGGGCTTCCTCTAGTTTAAATATAAGTTCGTGCAAAAGAATTCTTAAATAAGTAAGCTATCATTTGAAAGAAAATAAGGGATTGTGAAGCACTCTAGCGATTAAACATGAGTTATGCTTAGTGGCCGCTAGTAGCGCTACTTGTAGTAGTTGTGGTAGATCAACATGGCGATTAAACAAAGAAGTATGCTCTCGAGTCTGTGCATTAATGCGACGTAGCCTACATTAAGTATATCTGAAAACCCGTGTAGGGGTTGTTAGTAGGTGTGACAGCTCCCCCAGTGCCAACCCCACAGTTAAGAGACTTGCTTGAAAATGTGTCGTGGTGCTAATCAAGGGGTTGCAGTATTCCAAATTAACCTTTTGGTGTTAGTTGAATGTTAACTATGAGCGATCGTGTTCTCAGGCTCGCCTGAAGTGCAAGGGCGACACTAACCTTGGCTTAGGGCCCTAAATAGAATGTCAACGGGATTAGGCTTACTTGGGAAAATTTGGGTTTGAATGTAAGTTCAAGGATTGGGGAGATGGGAAAAATTCTAATTATACGGCCGAAATTACCCTAGGATCCGGGACAGCTGGAGGGCAGAGCTGGAATGAAGTTTAGGCTAATACCTAATTGTTAGGAGCACCAAGAAGATGACCAAGCGAGCTCGAGCCTTTACAATTGATGTCAAGCATTATGTACAGACAATTCATAGCTATGTATTGTTACAACAATTGATCAAATAGGACCACCTCAACCAACAATGAGTATCAACCTTGGAGTAACAATGGCACATTACAATTTGACGTCATGTGGACTTCGGGCTTGGCAGATTTCACAAATGACGTCATCCGTGTAACCTTGCTGGTGTGGCATAATTTCAACGTTGAGATCCGGTATTAAACTCGCAACACCCGATCCAACAGCAAGAGGAACTGAATTCTCTTACTTCCTACCCGGAGCATATAGATTTGGACGTATTTCAACATCGTCACAACATATCCTACAACAAAAGGGTGGTTATCTGCTGTGGTTATTCCCCAAAATGTGACGTCAATGGTTTCACTCATTCAATTTGAGCCTCGTGGTTTGTGGGAGCCAATAAAACAAACCAACGAAAGGAATACTCTGATGTCGACTCTAGGAAGAACCTCTGTAGTTTCATGAAATTACATATTGCATAGAAGTCTTGGAAATAAAAATGACTGAAAACGTATAACATGAAAACAAAAGTGTAAAAATAACGCAAAAAATACTTGTGTGTGTTTCATACATATTGGATTATTACTGGATTACGATTCGATTATTATTACGCAAGAAAACTTATAGTGTACAAAGTGAAGAAAGAGAGAGAGCTTTGACCTTGGAAATTTTTTTTTCCGGTTTGACCTAGAACTTGACAGACAAGAAATGGTAGCCTGCAATGAACTGGAAGACAGAATGTTCATTTCACGTCGTAAAGATTTGAGGCTGTTGATATTCCTTTTCCTTATGGTTTGCCAAGGAAATTGTGAATTACATATTTTTTGTTGAAACCCTCTTTCATTTCGTTAACTTATCACTTTAATTTCTGTCCTTTGCCATGATCTGGTGTGGTTGAAGGTACAAAGGTGGGCTGGACTCAAATTTGCTGGGGGTTGTGACGCACGCACGCACGCTCGCTCGCTCTTTCTTTCTGAAGGCAAGGAAGAATCGGCCATTTGTACAAGCCCTTTCTCGCTTTTGCTTTGCCCACTTACACTGTTTGCATTTGAGCAAACCCCTTTCTTTTGCAACTTCCCTAGGAGTGAGTCTGCTGCGATTTGTTTTTCACTTGTTTTTGTGACAGTTCCCGTCTTCTGTTTCGCCTTTTCTCGGATAGAAGACATATGGGATGGGCTTGAGCTTCATGCACACTTTAGACTTTGTGACTTAGGTTTTTCATTATTACTGTTGTTAGAAACAACAGTTTTGCCCTGTTTCTCCATCTCCGGCCTGATCCTGTCCATTTGACGTGAAACTTTAGTCACATTTGACCAATTTTATTTTCATTAATTAAACATTCATTTTCTTTTATTACTACGTTGTATTTACCGTTTTCACATGTTCTTTGTGCGATTCTTTCAACTTCTTGATTTTAAAAGCGTCGTCGTCGTTGTCAGGTATGAACAAAATCTTGATTTACGAACGACAAGAAAAAACGAAAAGAACTGGCAGGAAGTGTTGAATGAGACACATAGGTGTCTTTTTTCATAGTAACGCGAGGATCATGCATTGGTATTCGAACCCACTGCATCCCGAGAAAGTTTCTGGGGTTATGGGAGAACCACTAAAAACTATTCGCCACATGTGTTAAATAGTTGTTTGACGATACGGTAGTACGGTGAAACAGTAATTCGGTGAATTAAAGATTTGGCGAAGTGGCATTTAGTTAAGTTAATTCGTGAAATGGCAATTCGTGATTGGAGGTTCTTTTTGCGATTTGCCATGGTTTTCACTTCACTTTAGGCATGTGTGCTGTCAACACACGGTCGCACACACGCAGCAAACTAACCCTTTTTCTTCAAGGTAATGTCGTACTGAATTTCGAAAAATATTGGTGCCTGCTGGAAGTAAATCAGTTCTACTGTTCGTAGGCCAAACAGTACAACAGCAATTGGGCGATATGAAGAATTATATGGCGAAATGTTTCGGCGATTTGACACTACTTTTCGGCGAAATGGCGAACTGTCCTTGCGAAGGGTGAGCGCACATGATGATTTGGCGATTTGTTATTATTATTACTGGATCTAAGTTCAGAGGTTTTTACTGAACTGGATTTGCCTTTTGAGATTCGGCGAATTGGCGAAACATTCACCTCCTTGTCAAGTTCTCGTTGTAGCGATAAGATTTTTTTCTGTAATTCAGAACATGAGTCTTTTTCAATAAGTTTTGCACCATTTTTAGTGACATTTTTCGTCTCTGTTTTGTCTTTTCTTGGCTAGAAGATATTTGGGTTCGGCTTGACCTTCGTACGGCCAGAAGCAGAATTTTCTGCCACTGTCTGCGACACCAATTATCCGAAAAAAATTATCTGCAGCTAATCTGTTTTTTTCGTATGGTTATCACATATTTATTGTTTTTTTACTGAATAACTTTTCATTGCTTTATCCTATTGACCTGGCTCTTCCACCAACGGAAAGATCTCGTCGAGACGATTAAAATGGTGTATTGGAATGTCCAAATCGGTCAAAAATTGGCGAAATGGTAGAAATTTGCTCAAAACGGCACTTTTGTCTGCAACTGTGCCAGATTATCTGCGACATAGTCGCACGTCGCACCCCTTTCTGCCTCCGGGTTCGTACGTACTTATGGATTGTGCGACTTCATTTTCATTTTTACTTAATATCAATTCGCCATTGTTCATTTTTACTGTTAGAAATGACAGTTTAGTCCTGTTTCTCCGTCTCCGGTACGAACGTGTCTGTTTTACGTGAAACATCGGTCACTTTTGACCCATTTTCATTGTCCAAACTTCATTTAATTTTATTTCAAAATTACCTTTTTCACTTTATCTTTATTGATTCGACTTCAAATCTTGGGATTTGGTAGATTCCGCTCCTTGCACGTCAAGAAGAGAGGGAGCAGTGCTGACTGTGTTTGGCGTATCTTGCAAATTGTGTCTTTGACGTCAGGCTTACACAAGCGGCCAACTTCCTTCATCATTGACGAATAACGGAATTTTGGTTGTAAAATTAAGAATTACTCAAAACCATATATTTAATGTTAATATTTTTATTAAATATTAAAATATAAAAAATATTAAAATTAATAGACGACTGACTTATTATGACCAAGGATTTTCGCACTTCTGCAAACAAACAGCGTGATGCTGTTGAGTGCGTGAACTAACTAACGCTGGCGAATGGGCGAACTGACAGCGTTCGTAAATTGCTTGCATGTGCAATGATATAAGCAAAGAAAGAAAACGTTGAATAAAACATCAGGAAAGAACTTCAACATTAGAAAGAGGAAGGCAAACAACTCAGAATTAAAGAAAATGTGCAAATTTACATGCAGAGGTAAGCCGATGTGATAAAGAACGATCCAGAATTGTGTGCAATTGTTAAGCGTAATGCATTTCAACGTGAGTTAAAAGTTAACCAAAACCATCGGAATCACGAAAAATCCGTTATTAAAGTAAAAAAAAATGGGTATTCCACCAATGAAGGTTAGTAAACTCTTGTTTTAGTACAGGTTAACAAAGTATGGCATAAATTGTTTACATCGGTGTACATTGCGGCGCTCCTAGAGGGTGATTAGCTAAGCTTACCCAAGTGGAATTTAAAACTCCAACATACCAGTGTTACCTGGCTGATTTTGGTTTCTATTGCCTGTTGAAATATATATTACCTTTTTTAGCAGCATTCTCCTTCTCAAATTCTGTTCAATTCTAGAGAAAACAAATCGAATATGTCCTTCCGGTTCATTACCTACTGCACAGGTCCACTGCGCAGCCTCCTTCATATAAAAGTCGAAGCGGAGCGGCAATGCTCACCTTTTCGAACCTCTATCGTGCCCAAATGGCGACTAGAGGGGAGGAGAGCGGGACAAAGGTAATGTATATTTTGAACAGGCAATAGAAACCAAAATCAACCAGGTAACACTGGTATTTTGGAGTTTCTAGTTGCCTTGAAAATATCCATTACTTTTTTTAATAGCAACCCCATAGACTTCGTCAAGACGGCGGGCGCCATTTGACAGAAGTGCCCTCAGGAAGCGACCGGTTCCCTTCACAGAATGGCAACGTGTGTTTAAGGGGTTATAGTATGCGACGGGCGGCAACAAATGGCCCGATGCGGTATAGTCCCTCCGCTTGGTGAGACATGTCACGGAGATAATGGGACGTGAAGACAGTGAGATGTCTCCAATAGGCTGCTTCCATGATTTCGGTGACAGGAATGTTACTATAATGAGCCCAGAAAGTGGAAATAGCACGAAGTTTGTGGGCTGTCACTCTGATGCCTTATGTGGTACAATTAATGTCGAGTGCTTCGTAGGCCGGTACGATGACACTTTTGAGCCAGGTAGCAATCATGCGCGTGGAAGTCGTCCCAACTTTGTTATTAAAGGGAAGGAAGAGCTGAGAGCGCCCTCTGCGAATTGGCTTGGAGGCTTTAAGGTAAAAGCGGATGGCTTGAACTGGGTATAAGGCACGTTCTTCGTCATCGCCGAGGATGTTGGAGAGAGAGGGGATGGTGAAGGGATGAGTACGCTCAGTGGGTTTCTGAGTTTTAGCACGGAATGACGAATGTGGAGTTAGCGTAACACCGGTGTAATCAGGACGGAAGAAGCAGTCTTTTTCGGTTGCTGACAATGCCTGTAGTTCACTGCAACGGAGGCAGGCTGCCAAAGCTACCAGGAACACAGTTTTCCTAGTTAGTTGACTTAGACGAGAGGAGGACATGGGTTCGTATGGAGGAGCCAAGAGTGCCGTTAGCACAATGGACAGATCCCAGTCGGGAAACTGCTTGTTGGTACGTGGTCAGTCCAAGTGGAAGGAGTGAATTAAAGATGAAATTCTGTAGTCTGTGAGGAGGTTTGTGTTGCCAGCTGCTTTGAAGACAGCGTTTAGGGCGGAACGGTAAACTAGGATGGTGGAACCTCGTAATCCGCTCTTAAATAAGGTGGTGAAGAAGCGGAGGAGGTCTTGCATAAGAGGATGGATTGGATAAACTTGTTCTGTGATACACCAATGAAGCCATCGTTTCCAGTGGCTGTCATATATCTTGTTGGTAGAGGAACAGACGGCTAGTGAGGCGATGGGGATGGCCTCGTCCTCAAGAATGCCTATTGCGCGGAGGAGCTGCATGATAGTAACGACCCGTGAAGGTGTAATGCGTGAAGGTTCGAGTGGTGGATCATTCCGTTGTTCTGGGATAGGAGGTCTGTTTGGTTCGGAAGACAGCGAGGAGAGTCGATGAGGAGGGTGAGGAGCAGCGGGAACCATGCCGCGGCAGGCCAGTTCGGTGCGATTAGGAGGAAGCGATCTCGGCAATTGGCGATCTTGCGCAGAACAAAGGGAAGGAGACGAGGAGGGGGAAATGCGTACGCATGAAGTTGATTCCAATTCAAGGTTAGTGCGTCCACGGCCCATGCTCGGGGATCCAGTAGAGGGCTGACGAATAGGGGAAGTCTGGCATTGAACCTCGTGGCAAAGAGGTCTACCATTGGCCGTTGCCAAAGGAGGAAGAGACTGTGGCAAACTGCGGAATGTAGCGTCTATTCGCTGGCAGGTGGTTTGTGGTGAGAGAGAGTCGGCTATCACATTCATCGATCTCGGAATATGAAGGGGCAGAAGAAAAATATGGTGGTGGATGCAGAATCGGAAAATTTGGGAGGTGATGTGGTGTAGGGATAGGGAGTGTGTTCCGCCTCCCTTCCGGAGGTAAGCAACAGCTGTGGTGTTGTCTATGTGAACTTGTACCACACGTCCTGTTACGTGCTCTTGAAAATGTCGCAGGCCTAGGAGAACTGCTTGTAGTTCTAAATGATTTATGTGATCCACTGTCTTGGTTGGCCAGTAACGCGAGGCTATGAGATTGTCGATGTGAGCTCCCTAGTCTGACTAGGATGCATCTGTGAACAGGTGAATCTGGGGTGGTGGTTCGTGGAGGGGAACCGTTGCTGTAAGATTTAGTATGTTTGTCCACCAACCATGTGAAGGTGTTGGTGGGAAAGGATGGGCCAAGATGCTGAGCTGGCACGCACATAGTTAACCGAGGGTTTCCCCAATGGGAGGAGCGGTAATGGTGCAAATGATGTGCCATCCACCTTCCGTAAGGAACGAGGTCTGCGAAAGAATCAATAGTTCCGACGGCGGAGGCAAGATCTCGAAACGTGTGGAGTGGCTTGTGTAGAAAAGACTGGGCAGAATGGAGGTGGGTCTCTATCCTTTCCGGGGATGGCATGACGGTCGCTGTGCGGAGGTCGAAGAATACTCCGAGGAACACAAAGGACTGGGCGGGTTGAAGACGTGACTTTAGAAGGTTTATGCCTAGGCCTAGGTGATGAAAAAGAGACATGGCGGTGCTTAAGTTTTTCGTCAGGGTTAATGGGTGTGGGTGCGGAAGAAGGCAATCGTAGAGGAAGGCATGGATGCGGATGCCTTGTTGGTGGAGGCAGGCAAGAGCTGGCCGTAGAGCCATGGTGAAAATTCGTGGAGCAGAATTCAAGCCAAACGGACAGCAAAGGAACTCGAAGACGGTCCCGTCTAGTAGAAAGCGGAATAGGTGGCGGACAGATGCATGAAGCGAAATGTGAAGGTAGGCGTCCGCCAGATCGAGGGCGACTGTCCAATCGTTGGGTTGCAAGGATTCTCGGATGGAGGATACTGTTTCCATTTGAAAATGTGGATTGAGAACAAACTCGTTGAGAGGTTTCAGGTTGAAAATAAGGCGCGTTCTGCCTGTTTTCTTTCTGCAAAGAAAAATACTGCTATAAAAACCTGGAGTGAACGGAGGTAACACAACACGAATGGCCTTCTTTTGGAGGAGGGATGTTAATTCTGCTCGAAGCAGAGGATGGTGATTCTACATCCCATGGTGGATCTTGTAGTGGAGGTTGTGGGGAAAACTTTGGCTTGAAACCGTTGGAAACAATGGAAAGGGTTACAGGGTCAGAGGTTATCATTCGCAAGGCATTGGCGTGGTACTGGAGGCATCCCCCTACAACTTGTGGGGGAGGCGGAATGTCAATAAATTATTGTCACGTCCTCTCTGTCGAAAGTGGAAGGTGGATCGTTGTCTGCGATCAGGGGTGGAGGAGCGTCCCAGGGAACGACCACGTCCACGTCCCTGGGATCAAGATGGAAAGGGCAAAGCGGAACGCGGAGCTGGAGGCGGAAGAGGATCAGGAGGCTTAGTAGTCTTCCAGTCGTCCTTAGGAGGATCAGGTTTCGATGATGCGGAGCGAGGTCGACGGAATGAGCGATTTTTGTTGTAGCGGGGTTTCCGAGAGATATCAAGGTGAGGAACCACTTTGGGTATTAAACCACGGAAGCGATTCTGATTCGTGGATGGGTTGGTTGCGGAGGAGATGGCGTGTTGAGTCATGTAAATTCGTAGCCGTGTTCAGAGCTACTTCCCTTAGTAGCAGTGTTGAATTGAAGAGGGCCCGCGTGAACCAATTCATGGTGTGATACGTTGCAAAGCAGCTCTTTCGGAAAACTTGGGTTGATGAGGAACGCAAGTAGGCAGGTGTAATCCGGAGGAGGGTGGGTGTAGTCTTTCACATAGCGCATTGGCTGCAGTACTAAGAACGTCGGCTTGGGACGCTGCCCGGAGGCCTAGACGGAGGATACGGTCATTGTCGCGAAGGACAAAAACGGGAACCGCTGCTCGGCGAGGGAGGTAGAGAGCGGAACCGAAGTCTCATTTTGTGTCTGCTGTCAGGAATTCAGACAGGGGATAGGTGTCAAAATTGCGTGGATTAGCCGTTCCATCGCCGATAGGGCGGAAGAAATAATTTTCACGGCCCGGGCGAGGCGGGTGGATCTTTATTCAGTTCAAGAGGGGAACAGAGTTGTTAGGAGCGTCGTTGATTGTCCCAATAATGGCGGTTGATGCGGATGTTGGTCGTGGAGGCCAAATCCGAATCCTGTCGCAAGGCCTCAGTTCTTAGAGACTAAGTCGGCTGTTGCGGAGGGTTTGTATAAGAAACAGTCTGGAATTATCCTTCCACCGTTTTCAACAGTTTTGGAAGAGGTCAGGATCTCCTTGGAACTGGGGCTCAAGATAGTCTGGAAGGGATGGATCCGGTGAATAGTAAGAATTCCGATCGTCGCCTGCGGAAGGGTCAATCGGTGGAACGGGAAGCGGAGCAGACGGAATGGAAGGCGGAGGCGGGATGGCCGAGGCGGCGGAAGGTCCTGCTTCCACTACTGAAGGGCAGTGTTGTTTAGGAATGGAATTTAACCAGGAGGACGTGTAGTCTGTTGCGGGCACTTTCCTTTTGAAGTGTCGGAGGGGGGAGTCCATGAGGCTATGTACTTGTGATGGCGTGAGTGGGTCGTTGGTATGGTGGGCAGTGGAACGTTCAACAACCGAATGTTGAGAGGAACGCGGCATCAGTTGAGGGCTTACGGAGGAGGCCAGCATGGCCGAAACCTGCCGTGCCTTTAGTTGAAGTTTGAGGCAAGCATATCGTTCCTTGGTGCGAGATAGTTCTTCGGAGAGGGAAATAGGTCGCGTGCCGGAGGTGGCTGACTGCACGGGATGGGAGACGTGGCTGCGGTTTCGCAAGGCACGGTGAATGATTCAGAAAGGAAAGGATTCGAAGGCGGAACGGGTTCCAAGGAATCCTGTTCCGTCGATAGTTGAAGAATTTTCACATTCTCAGCAACAGGCGGAACAAAGGCTTGGTGATGCGGAACGATGAGTGCGGGAGGAGGAATCATCCCTGGGCGCTCCCTTAGCATGAGGCATCGCAGCAATAGGAACGGGGAATTCGGAGCGAAAGGCGGAGGAACGTAGGAAGTGGAGGCTCGTTGTTGTCGGAGCGTAGTGAAATGCGTGGCTGCTAGAGAAGAAAAGGTGAGCATTGCCGCTCCGCTTCAACTTTTATATGAAGGAGGCTAGCGAAC
Organism: Lithobius niger; assembly: GCA_023313725.1. Classification (NCBI taxonomy): domain Eukaryota; kingdom Metazoa; phylum Arthropoda; class Chilopoda; order Lithobiomorpha; family Lithobiidae; genus Lithobius; species Lithobius niger. Next base: position 22,188 of record JAHWFP010037013.1, read on the forward strand.
CGGAAGGACGTCTTCGATTTGTTTTCTTTAGAATTGATCAGCATTTGAGAAGGAGAATGCTATTAAAAAAGGTAATGGAAATTTCAAGGCAACTAGAAATAGAATTTAATGATTTTAAATTGATTTCGGGCATACAAAAGCAAATCAAAACTATTTTAGCACATACTGAACTAGTATTTTGCAAATAGTAAGAAGCATTTTTACTTTTCCACTCCTGCAAAATATTATACCACAAAAACCATTTCCGTAAAAACGCTGTTTTTATGAAGACGCAGCCGCCATCTTCATCCTTGAATTGTAAATTTGTACAAACTTCGTTTCGGCAAGAAAGCCACATAACTTAGCGTTTGTAACTAGGAAAAGGTGCTGCAAATTGCTGGCCTTTCTTTATATATGCATAATTATTCCATATTTAAGCCAATTAATTAAAAACTTAAGTTCGTATCCCCATGCATGGCGTTTCATTAGCACTGATGTTTACCGAGTGTATTACCTTATTTCCCATTTCGACTTGAAAATTTATTGCTTCAATTTTGGCTTTTCAACTTAATTAAATGCGTTCTAGTATTTGTGTATTTCAAACATTTAAACGTTTTACAACTTTATCTATATATATATAATAGGCTTGGGTGGCACTGAGCAAAATCATCATGCACTACAATGGAAGAGGGCGAGCGACTTACAATGTCTGTAACAATCATAACAAACGAAATACTGCTTCCATAATGCTGGCTATTACAGCCGAGTTGAATAGCTTCAAGGATGTGCCATGTAACAATCAGCAAGAGGTCGAGCAGGTTCATTCATGCCACGGTGGCAAAGACAAAGAGCGAGCGCCCGACAATGTGAACGGGCTAGACCAGCGTATGTTACGCCGGGGGTACAGCTAGTTTTTATTAATTCATAGTCCGGGTCTACTTCACCATGCCGTCCAACTTGGCTGCTTTAAAAATTGTTATATAACCACGTACAATCTCCGAGCTAGTGACTCCTTCGATTTGGCGCTAAACCAATGTGGCCACTCGTTCTAGCCAATCAGCTCCCTGGATTTTGGCATTCAACCAATCTGCAGGGCTGTAGCCAGGGAAGTTCCCTCCTAACCACGCACTAGGTCCTGTTGGAGCCGTTCTGCTTGTATAAAAACAAGGTAGGCCTTACCTTCAGTAGCAGCTCAGACACCAAAACCAACAGTCACTACGCTCGTTTAGAGGTTGAGATGTTCTTCCACTGCAGCACGGTGCCATGCAGGGCAGTAAGGTAGTAGCTAAATTAGTTAAACTTTGAAAGTTTATTCTTTGACCTACATTTCTAAATTATTTAATTTAAAATTAAAAAAAAAATTGGTTTTCAGTGTAAAATTATGAGGACATAAGTTTCGGCGCTTTGGTTCCTAGTCTCCCCATAATTTTAAGGGTTTTCAAGGGTCCCTTTCTAAAAATCTGGCTATCTTATTATTTTACTTTAACCCTTGAGTCAACGTAATCTTATTCGTAGAGTTATTGAAGCACAGTTTCCTCTAACATACATACAGCACAGTCCTGGTTGGCTATATTAATTATTAATATGTGAAATTTTGATTAATTGAAAACACAGTTTTTCATGTAACTTTCAATTGTTCATTTACTTCAGTGCGATACTGGTACTTAAGCAGAGTTTCTTATAAACAAAACCTTCATTTCTAATCGAAATTAATGTAAATTCTTATTAGAATTTTGTAAGCCAAAACACAATTGATCAAAACCATGAGTTGATTTAAAGAGACTTCTTGAATTTATTTTGATTACTAGCTTAGAGTTCAGTTCAGTTTAATACAGTTATTAGCTAATTTAATTCAGGATTGCCAGTAAAGTTAACTACCCACCCTGGTGGTAGTTTTTCTACCAGACTTAATTACTTAAAGCCCCAGCTTAGACGCTCAATCCCTCTTCGGGCAGTAGTACAATGCTATGCTTGATTTAAAAGTCAACGATAGTCAGGAAAAAAATGTATTGCCGCAACCAATACACCAAAGTATGACGTCTGCTAACGCACCGCACGTCGTTGCAGCCGCCGCTACACTGGACTCTCTGGGAAATTTGACCAATCAGAAGAGAGATCCCAGAATAAATGGAAGGCAGGCACACCGGAGCACTGCAGAGCTGCACTAGTGACATGACAGCAGGCATTTTTGCGTATCAAGGCAGTTAGCTTTGTCTAGGTTCGAAATAAAAATTAACTTTCACGAGTGCGATTCTGTTGGACTTGACCTGCGAACCATAGGACTGTCAAATGCAAATTTAATTTCGTGAAGGCACAACCAACACGAAAAAATAATACCAATATGGAATAAAGTAGATAAGCAACCTGAAAAGTTTAAGTTTTATAAAGACACGACCACCACGGAATAACAAAAATAAATCACCCAAAAAAAATAAACAAACAAATAATTTTTCTTTAAATAAAACAGCCTGCTGACTAACAGATTCTGTCTCGAGAACCAAAGACTTTTTCAAAACAAGGCAGACTGCCAGTATTCAAAACAGAACGGGGCCAATGTTTTATCTGCTCTCGGAAATATACATTTCGACAGATAATAGTTTTAAAACACTGTTTATACGGATGCAATCTCTTAGGTCTCTTGACTGTCATAACAACAAAATCTGGCTGGAAAATTTTTTTCTGGGTGCATGATTCTGGGTGCAAGTTAAACAATAAATGTACACAATCACTAACCTTGTAGACTGTGATAGACCTCGCTGCTGTGCAGGCTGTGCAAGGAAGTTACTCTGCTGGGTTGCACGCATTCCTGGCATCATGCCTACTGTGTTGGGAGTGGTAGAATACGACTGAGTGAAGGTTGTTGGAATTATTCCTCCAGATGAAGGGTCCACCATCTGCCCAGGCTGTTGCATTGGGCTTGAATAGTTTCCGTAACTCTGATGGATGCCTTCGAAGAAATAAAAGTAGAATGACGTTGAATTACTACCCTCGCTACCATGAATTCACATGAGTAAATGAGTTCACAACAACATTTACGATCTTGGAGGATAGGAGCTATACAGCCTAAGTTGAAAAGTTTAGGTCACCAGCTAACAGTTAGCAGCGAAACCAATGTTCATGTCAACTCTATGCCAAATGTTTATTATAATCGTGTACATTTACTTAAAACTAAGAAATACCAGGACTGGGCCTGGTCAATTTGTTTTTGTTGCCTAACCGAAAACATACATTACCTCTTCTTCCTTATTGCAGTTCCTTCCTTTTGAAGTGCTCAATCACCTAGAAGAGAAGTTGGCTTCCCTGCCATCCTCGCAGCTTCCATCTACTGCGCTATATAACACGTCTAATGTAACACGTTTAAATAACACGTCTATAACACGTCTATAACAACTCTATAAAACGTCTATAATACGTCTATATAACACGTCTAATGTCTTTGGCTTTATGCCTAAGTGAAAAATAGAAATAATTACAATGTTTACAAAGTTGCGAAAAATGGCGTCTCGTGCGCTACGGTAATTCGGCATCGGTTTCGTGCGTTTTTCAAAATGCTGTAGAAGGACTTCTAGTTGGAATTTTCATGTTCTGTTTCCAGGGGAATGCAGATAAAGTTCGTGGCTATTTAGAGCATTATAGATGAGACTGATCGGACCATTTTTCCAGAAGTTAAATGTTGTTGAAGTTGGGGTTTTTCACGGCCGAGGCGCCGAGAAAAAAAAACTGTTCGTTGCCGTAAACGAAACTTTTACCCTCAGGTTTTTGATCTTTTGAGTTGAGGTCTCCTCTCAAATCGGGTGAAGAATTCGGGCCTTCTTTACAGCTCCCCGCCAAGGAGATTCTATTTGGGGTTTCTGTTGAACTCCACAATAGAAGCTAAAACAGAAAGGTTAGTGCATACAAGATATGCCAAAACTTGAACTGCCAAGCACTGTAATCAAAATTGCAAGAAATAGCGGTATAAATACATCTAATTTCAGAAAATACACCTCCGGTGAGAAAATACATCGCCAGTTTTGAGGAAATACACCTCCAGGGGATACTTAGTCCTATCCCAGGATCATTTTACAAAGTTTAAAGGGAACACTGGTTTTTGCAAAAATTAAAATTGCCGTTTTATATTTTTGGGGGACTAACGTTTTTGTGGCTCAATTAATTTTAAAGCAAAGTTAAAATACAAAAATTAAGAACACTATTTTTGCAACCACTAACTAAATACTGTCCACGCTGCTGCTGTGCAGGAAAATCGTACTAGTATTCAGGGAGTGGGGTAAAAGACATTTAAATCCAGAAACACACTAGAAATACAAGGTTAATTTTGTTGTTTCGTTATAACAAGTAAATGAGACCGTCTATTGCTCTGGTAATATGTCCCTAGCCGTTCTGCCTCTTGCCTTTTTTTTATCCCGGGAGGCTGCGAAAAAAAACGACGGACGCGTAACAATAAACCTAGCCTGCGATAGGGTTTAGAAAATTGTATACTGTGGGTACGCCGTAAACGACCAGCTCTATTTACTGTTAAACTACCCCCACTAGAATGGTTTTGTTAGACATAGCGACAGCTTTGCATGAACTTTCAGTTTCAGTTTTAACTTACTTGCTGGCCACTAGGTGGCAGATATGTCCAGATACATTTATATAGTTTCATGGTTTA